>DVQG01001174.1:0-11507 GCA_018231605.1 Papilio ambrax
AATACACTCGTAGTAATATAAATTTAAATGTGAATAAATAACAAACATTATTTATTTTATCATTTTATGTGTTGGTGAAGCAAATTCCTATCAATTTCATTTACTTTGATGTAATGAATTGATAATATATTACGATAAATAATAATTGTAATTGATAAGCAAAAAGTAGCAATCGGAATTCGCCAAAATAGCGAAGCGACCTGTTCACAGGGTGTCTCATTTGCAGATGCGTTTTCTACCTTTAATAAACAGTTGAGGAACGCATACAAAGAGGATATTTCCCCTAGGTATGCTTCCCATTCTTTCCTTGTACGAAATTTGTGCAAATGGGAAGAACACCAAAATTAGATTCATCAGACGAAACATGGAATTGCTTCTCATTTCACACCTGTCTTCTTTGTGATTATGGTAATTCTCCGGGAAAGTCGCCGCAATCGTGTGAATATTTTTAAGCGGGCACTACCACTATTAAATCTTCGGTTCATCAGTTCCAAGTGTTAAATCAAACCTTTTTACTTATACAACACAACTCGGTTTTTACTTCTTTTAACATGACACTTATATATTCGACGTCTGTCTCGCTGTAAAAAAAACGTCTTTTAAATCCACAACACCAAGTAAGGTTCCGGTAAATAAGCTTCCGTACAGGCATAGATAATACAAATATGTACATCCCTAATCTAAGCCGAGACCGATGACATTTTAATTTTAATCTTCATGAAGCAGTCGAAGCGAAATCAGGCAAAAATTTTAAGACAACAAAAGGATCTTTAGTTTAGTTTGTATTGGTGTTTAATCTTGCCAATATTAATTAAACTAGCTAATGTATATCTGAAATTGGCCCTACGTCCATTGAAATTGATATTCTCTCCTTGGCAGTGACAATGAAGTTATTGAGCGGACCTCTTTTTTTATTTATAATTGGTAATTTTTAATACATTCTAACATAGAAATTCAAATATTCTTTTTTAAAACAAAGCTATAGTGTCTAATTTGCATTATTCACAGTTTTTAGTTCAGTATCATCTTCACGGGTGTTGGAGTTAAGTGACAAATTTATCGATTTAAGCGGCGATGGAATGTGGTTCGTAAAGTTCTACGCTCCATGGTGCGCGCATTGTCGCCGTATGGAACCAATATGGGCTCATGTTGCCCAGTCGTTGTACAATACGCCAATTAAAGTGGCAAAAGTTGATTGTACGCGTTTTCCTACAGTGGCTACACATTATAAAGTGAAGGCTTACCCTACGATAATGTTGTAAGTACAAACCCACATAACATATACATGTTTGTATACTTTTGCATTTCATTTTTAGTAAAACTTGGACAAAAATTGTTATAGAAATTCTTTACAATATAGAATTAATAATTAAAATGTGTCCTAATGTATATTTTCACCAACAGCATTAAGGGACCGCTGCAACATGTGTATACTGGTGAAAGAGAGAAAGATGACATGGTTAAGTATGCCACAAGGATGGCCCAGCCAGCTGTGCAGAGAGTGACACATGCAGACAGTATTGGATATTTAAAAGAATCTCACAATATCTTTTTTGGATATGTTGGAAAGACAGAGGGATCTTTGTGGGTAAAGTATCATATTTTAATTCTTTTTTCAATATGGCCGGCAACTGTAATTCTTCTGTTGTGGATGTCCATGGACATTGTTGACTACTTCTGAGTTACCGCCGCTTGTTTGCCCCCCTTCTCTTATGTAAAAAAAAATATGGCCAAGTCTAGACTGTGTTTTATATAACTTTTTTTCAATATCGGAAATTTTGATTTTCATTTTACTAAATTATTAGATTTGTATTAAGAAATGTTTCATTTCTAATTTTATATAATTACAGGAAATGTTTGCTCTCCACGCTGACAAGTATCAGCCACATACCTGGTTTTATGTCATGTCTAAAGATGTGATTAAGAATGAGTTAGACAGACCACCTAATGACACTGCTGTTTTTGTTTACAAAGAGGATGGAGTTTACTTCTTTGATGGTACTAATTTTTAAAATTACTATTTAACATAAATCTGTAATAAAATTTTATATAAATAAATTTCTTTACAGCTTGTGAAGATCTTATCAGTGACCAAGAAGCTTTGAACACAACTTTAGATAAATGGATCAACACTGAACGGTTTGGATTCTACCCAAAAATAACCAGAGCAAACATTAACAACTTTATGGATATTAACAAATACATAGTGATAGCAATTGTCTCTGAGAACAAGCTCGGGGAAATTACACAGACAGAGAGAGATTTTAAGGATATGATTGAAAGTATTATTCGGTAAGAAAATTATTATGTTTTTTTTGCTGGAGTCTGAAATTGTTGTTGCCAAAAAATACGTTGGTATGGTGTAATTGTTAATATGTCAAATCATCAATTAAAAAAAATTAAGGTATGATTTTTGGTTTTTTTCCAGAAAAAAGAAATCTGAGCTTCATGAGAATTTCCAGTTTGGATGGATGGGAACTCCAGATTTGGCAAATTCCATCGCCATGTCTGAGTTGACTGTTCCCCATTTGCTAGTGTTGAACTCTACCACCAGCCATCATCACATTCCTGACGATGATCCTGTACTGATGACACCGGAGGCTGTTGTATGGTTCCTTGAACAGATATATAACCAGCAAGCGCCTGTAAGTTTCATTTCTTGTGTTTTAGATTAAGAATTTAAATTAAGAGAGTTGAAAATATTTTGTCTGCAGGATATTCAAAAGATTGCAATGTGAATTATTGCCAGGGAGGAAAATTATTAATATTCTCAATACTGTAAACTGTATAAGTATTTATTATTTTAATGTGTATTGCATTGCAGGCATATGGTGGCGACCACTGGCTCGTGGGCGTGTACCGCAGCGTGTTCGAGGCGCGCGCGGCGCTGGGCGGCATGTGGCGCGGCAACCCGGTGCTCACCGCGCTCGTCTTCGGCCTGCCGCTCGGCTTCCTCTCCCTCATCTGCTACTCCATTTTCTGCACGGACATTCTCGATTCCGATGAAGACGAAGAGATCGGTAAAAATTTAAAATATATGAGTTTAATAAAGATGTATCTCTAAATCATATGACGCTTCTATAAATTTATACATATGCGACCTAGGCGCGCACACGCTAAAATATTACGTTTTATGTATGTAAAATTCTCTTAACTTTTAAGATGTTTCTAGTCATTTACCAAAGAGTAAATTATACTTAGCGATGTTTAATTCGATAAACGAGGTAAATCGATGTTACTTGTGCTGTTGCGTTACTGTTACAATATAATTGTGTTAATTAATTTATACATTAGTAAAATACATAAAATGTCTTTTACGTTTTATTTTATGTTGGAAAATTAGGATTATGACATTACTTTTGATCTCATTAAAACCTTATGCCTTTTACTATGGGCAATAAATGTTAGTTTTAAGATAATGTTTGTTTGTATAAGTTAACATAAAATTGTTCTGTTTTTTTCTATTACTTGTCATAGTGTCTGTCGCTTGAGAAATTACTGTGAACATTTAGATTCTAACAATCTAATTAAGTACATTGCTATATTATAGCGTTAATATTCCATGATGTTTATGCAAATAATAAGTATGTAGTTAATTTAGTCATCACATCCTGTATTTTGCTACCAATTGGTAAACTATATATGGTAGATATAGTACAGTAGACCGGTGGTGGCTAAATCGCTTTTACTATATCGCTAACGATTATATTATAATAGTTTATGATAAAAATGCCTATGTAGCAAATCATTCAACTCAAAGAGACATCTTCGACGATTTATTCAGTTTATTATGAAAACGAAAATATTGAAAACCTGAAATAACATGTCGCATGTTGATCTTAAATCACTTACTTGTCTTTATTTTAGTTATTAGGAAGTAAATGTGATATTTTCACTATTATTTTTAATTACAAATTACCAAGTTTAGCAATTGTTATTGGATATTTAACAATGTGTTAAAGTTTTATCAATGGTAAAAGTATATAAAGGAAGTGGATCTTGGTTTGTACAGACGCCATATAATAGGTAAGTTTGTAATTACATTTCTATGTGTATTTAAATTTTAATAAAGACAAGTGAAATGTTTTGCTTATTCCTTTAGCTTTACAATTAAGTTGTACCAACTTTTCTCTCTTGAGTGTCCTTAGGTTTGCACGATAGGCATTCTTATCAAAAAAAATTAGAAATAAAACTCTTTTAAATATATAATCATTGTTATTTTCAGAATCACATGAAAAGAAGGACTAAGTTGGCGAATATATATCTTTACAATAAAATTAGTTGAAAATTGAAGACCAGAGAAATAAATTACACATTATGATTTTTATTGAATTTGAGGAAAGATAGATTTACTGTAAGACCATTTATTATAAGTATTACTTATACTTTATACTTTAACAGAGTATCCAAATCAAATCTGATACTTAGGATAATTTATTAATTTGTATTTTTATAATATTAAGTTGTGTTTTGTGGTCGATATAATAATCGAGATTTAAATAATTTCTTAGTCAAAGTATTATATTTATAAAAAAATGTACGTTTGTTTTCGTGTCTTTACATGTTTTGTATAACTTTTATGTAATCATGGTAATGATGGTACAAAGGAATTATATATACATCGATTGAAAAACTGAAACACATTGGATCGTTATGTTAAAACATATGAGAAAGGATAGTTGATTTCATCATTTTGATTTTAATTATAGGTTAAATGTGGAGTCTCCAAGTATCAGTATGTTTATAAGAATTAATTCCCAACCATTCCTGTCCATTTCTTGACATTTCTCTCTACTGTAATAAATATTTAAATTGGTACATGTATTTCTAAAGTATAATGGCATGTAGATGTAAGGCATGTGTTTCCTCGTCGATTTTCATTTTGCGAGTACAGGCATGTCAACACTTATGCAATAAACACATACATTTTTCCTTGGTAGTTAAAAAGATCAAATTATTGCTGAAAACGTAAATCATCAAGTTACATAGTTTAGTAAATAATGATAGTTCTAGTCAATGTGTTTAAATCACTTTGTCTCTATAATAAATGTTAGAAAAAAATATGTCATTTTCAATTCCTAAACCCCTTCTCTTTAGTTGTAAAGAATTCAATGCTTAGACTCTGCGCTTATATAAATCGATCCTAAACCTTGTTGTGAGTTAAGTTTCCACACACTTGTAAAAGGAAAAATATGTTCCCTCTTTCACAGTACAAAATCAATGATAAGGTAGGCAATAATTATTACTCTTCTCATGATTACTAAACCTTATTTTTCAAACATTATAAAATGTAGACAAGTTAAATGGAAATAAAACAATGTTTTTTAAGTATTTTTTTATTCAACAATTTTCCTTAAGCTAATAAAGGCTTGGTAAATATTTACAAGGCTTCATTATACGGCAAGGTAAAAAAACTATCCATACACACTACTGATCCGATTCTAGCGATTATCACATATATAACTCACGAGCACTCGCCCACGCTCACCTATGTAAACATTGCTTTTACTCAAGTAAACATAAATAATTAAAAATTAGCTGTATTTAAAACTAACGCAAGCGATATAACGAAGCCAGTATAAAGTAAATATTAATGTATTATATAAAGCTAAACTGATTAAATTCAGCACAGTTATCACTTGGGAATAATCTATATAGAAAACAAATATTAAAACTCTCCTATTACGATTACAACAATAACAAATACGAAGATAGTTTGCTTTATCAAAATATTAATCTCACTGCACATTTTTATTTAAATATACAACCTAAATAATCCCCGCGAAGGGTACACAAAGCTATACAAAACTCGGTACAGGCTTGTTAACTGGGAATAGCGACAACACATTACCCATACGGAAAATAAAACTTTTCCCTACCACTTGTTAAATAATTTCGCTAAAATGGATAGGTACAAATTGGATGAGCAAATAAAAGTTACATTTATTCTAGAGATTGTTACAATTTACTTAGATAATGGAATATGACTTAAGTTTAGTAAGCAAAAAAACAATAACAATATGTTTAATATTAGTAACTTATTCCAAAACATCGGGATTGTATCAAAACGGCAATGTTGGTTGACAAAGTGTTTGCTGAATGCCTTACCTGGTAGACAGGTGTTACACATGGGACAATCTTTAAATATTCAATCACTTTCTTATAGTTAAGTATGTATTGTCACACAAATGTTTAACGTTTACCTAAATTTTAGTCCTTCACATAGCACCATACTGCATGTGAGTGTACTTAAAAAATACGCAATATAATTTTTAAGTACAATCACAAACTACCTTCCAGAGCATCACAACACTACACTACAAACATCCGCACCAATGAAAGAAAAACCGAAACCTTAGCAAAAATACAAGATATTAATTAAATATTACCTATGGAAAAATATCTAATCTCTACTAGACTCGACAGTGACAGTGTTGGTTGAAATATCAAAAGATTGGCACATTATTGGCTCTCAAGCCCAATTCGTTGTCGTGAAAAACTTTTAACTAAACGTAGTAATTATATTATAAATGCAAATAATGGCAATATTTCCTGATTCACGAGTTTTGATGTCCCGTAGACATTCGCAGCGCGGCGGCGACACTAAAGGATGTATTGGATAGCGGTAGATAAGAAATAAATTATAAATAAGGTATTCAAACAATTATGCAAGCACCCGGCAGTAAGGTGAAGTGGGCACGGCGCACCTATCCTAAACTTTAGACAATAAACTGGAATGATACTTTTTCAAGAATGTTATGTTCGTATAATCTTTTAGATAACATAAACGATTAATAAATAACAATTATTCCTTCAGTAGGAGCATTTTTATCTACACGTTACCGCGTATTCGAAGGTATCTATCTAAGGCTTAAATTAAATGGAAAATAACATTTGTATGCGAGCGAGAAACTAAGCAGGAGAATGATTGCATAATTGTTTGTGCGTGCGGAGTAGGCTCCCTACTTTAACTAAATCAATTCACATCTAACATTGTTCCCGAGCTGGTCCCACCCATGACGATGGCTTCTTCACGCGACCCGCCCTCTCTGCCTCTGCCTCTCATATACTCAGCTTAACTTTTTTTCAATTTAAATTAGTCACAGGAATCACTAGTCGACATGTTTATTTTGTTTATCTGTTGATATATCCGGCAGAGAGATGCGAGCGTGTATTTGTGCTGTATTTTTCACTTTAGCAAGATTGGAATGTCACATAGATTCGGGAATTAAAAACCGAACTAAGAGGATTTCAGCAAATGACGCCAACATTTTATCATTGCTTATATGCAATCGTAGTAAAAATATAAAGTTTATACTTTTATTTGAATGACATTTTGTTCTCGAAATGTTTATTCAGGTGTCGGAATGCTGAAATCCACAACTAAGTTGAGTCGGTATAACGATACTTTATATACATAAGTAAATACGCCTCAATAAATTAAAAGGATTAATTATGAGCCAAGTAAACGCGCACGCGGCGATGAACGAACGCCTCACACTCAATAGTTAACACAAATCGGCAAATCATTTAAACAACTAGCGATACAAACAATTCGTACCATGTATTAAGTACTGATTACTAACATAATATAAATAAGTCACTTTGTCCTTCACAATGTCCACACTATGTGTTCCGACATTACATTAATTACATCTAGTCCTCACTGAATAAGTCACCGTCCTGGAAGATCAAGTCACTGAATCGACTAGCGTACGTTGCACGAATGCCACTCTGTAGCATTTCCCACATAATGTCGCCCTTCTTGTTACTCTTAGCGAATCGCACCATTTAAATGGTGTATTATTTAAACATTATAGTTGCATACATGCATGTAGTATGTAACGGTGTATTGTGTTATCGTGGGAGACGATGCGAGAGGTGTAGAGCGCGCGGTGGCGCGGGTCAGGTGGCGTCGAACTCTATCTTGTCCCAGGAGTAGTGTTTGCGCGCGGGGCGCGGCGCGGGGCGCGACAGCACGCCGCCCAGCAGCGGGTCGCACTGCGGCACGTGCCCGCGCCCGAACAGGTTGGGGATCAGCTCCGTGTCCATGTCGTAGCTGTCGCTGTCCATGTTGCCGCCGAGGCCCTCCAGCTCCTTGAAGTCGAACTCGCAGGGCCGCTCCTCGTACCCGCCGTGCCTCGAGTCCTCGTTCTGGAAGGACGGCAGGGACAGGTCGTCCATGTCCTCGAAGCCGGTGCGATTGTCCAAAATGTCCCCGTTGGTGAGGGGAGTCATGCTCATACGCTCGGGCATGTCGTCGCCTATGTCCATCGCCATGTGCGGTTTCTCGTCGCAGTCTCCCGCCAGCAGTCTGCCGAAAAAGTCGTCGTGGTTGTTCGAGCTCTGGTCCGTGGTGAAGCCGGTGTGGAAGTCGCTCGAGCCCAGCAGGTGCGCGCTCAGGTCCGCGTCGATGTCTGTTGCGGTGGGGCCCAGGTCGCAGCCGCCGGAGTCGTTCACGGCGTGGTTCATTATTTCATTTTGAATGTCGTTAAGTTCCCGCTGCAGCTCGTCGGCGGCGAGGGAGTCGCGCACGTGTGAGTCGCCGAGCACATCGTCACTCAACACGTCGGCCGGGGAGAAGTCGTTCGAGCCGGTCAAGTAGCCGGCGTCCATGGGTGGATCAATAGCGACGTCCCCCACCGCCGACGGAGGCAGCTCACCGTTTTCTACGAGAATTTCTAAAACGTCATCCATAATTCTACTATCTTCGCTGTCCTGTATAGAGAGAGGCGTTTGAGGCATCGGCGGAGGCGGCGGCGGCGCGCGTTCCGGTTCATAATGTGTGGGCAGGATCGCAATAGGGACGACTTTGACGCCGTTGAGTATGTAGGCGGAATTGGCGGGCTTCGGCTGCGCGTCCTGCGCGGCCTCGGGCGCGGCGGAGGGCGGCGTGACGGTGAAGAGGCGCACGAGGCGGTCGGGTGCGGTGTCGGCGAGCAGGTAACGCGGCGCGTGAGCGTGCGCGTGCGCGGGCGCGGGCGCGTGCTGCAGCGCGTCGAGCTGCGCGCGCAGCTGCGACACGCAGCGATGCGCCTGCAGCAGCCGGCGGCTCTGGTCGCTGGCGGCGGCGCCGGCGGCGTCTCGCCTCACCGCCTCCAGCTGCTGACGCGACGCTTCCAGTTTCCTTTCGAGCTCCTCGATTTGACGTCGCTGGGATTGTACTATATCTTCGGGAGGCTCCGGCTCTCTCATCTCGGGGGAGGCGATGGACGCGGGAGATTTCGGCGGCTCCTCTTGCATCTCGGTTAAGTATGGTCTGAGACGATCTATCAGTTGCGGCTTGGGGCCGGACACGCGCAAGTTGCGGCGTTTGCATTCGGCGCGCAGGTCGGACACTTTCATGTCTTCGAAGCGCGCGGCGGCGAGCGCGGGCACGGGGAGCGGGGGCGGCGGCGGAGGGACGGGGAACGCGTCCGAGGAGTCGGAGGCCACGGAGGCGGCGGAGGAGGGCGCGGGCGAGGCGGGCAGCAGCAGCGGACAGCTCAGCTGCAGGAGGAGCTGCTGCTGCTGGAGCAGAAGCTCGTACGGTGTCTCCACGGAACCAGGAGGCGAGGAAGCCTTCTGAGCGTTAGGAGGGCCTTTATATTCGTGAAATTTCAATCTCGACTTTGGTTGGTGTTTTTGTTTGCTCTTCTTGCGGTTCTTATCTTTGCCCGGCGCGGGATGCTGGGGTGGAGAGGCTATGCTCGCCGGAGACAAGGTCGAGGGCGGCGATGGTGAGGGCGACACCTCATCCGGGGGCCCGCAGTATGATGATGGATGTTGGGGTCGTCCAGAGGCTCCCTCGCTTGTTGCCTTGAATGCTAAGGTCCCACTCTTTACGGCCGTCTCTATATTCTCTTCCGTGTGTAAGATATTCTTTTTAATGAGCTCGAGCGGTCCTGGCCTATGAGATAACTGATCATTCAGTTGATCGGCCAGTCGGGCCTTTTTCAGCATGCGCTGTTTTTCCGCTAGGCTCGGGTCTACATGACTTTCCTGAAATAAAACAAATTAGTATATTACTACACTACCGTAGTAAATGAGACATGTTTGATAAACAACACTTGGAGGAGATTGCAGTATCTGGTAGGTATCCGTAGTTGTCATACTTACTTGTTCCAAAATATGTCTTCGTTCTAATTCTTGACGATCAGGTCGTCGTTGTATTTTTGCTTTTAACAAATCACCAGTTTTTGCTCTTTCAAGTTGCTTACATTGTTCAAAATACGCAGCTGGCGTATTCAGAGCTGTAAGAGAAAATGTACATTAGTATATTTTTAAGAGACACTAACATATATTCTATTTTCGTACATTTAAATACGCATGATTTTAAAAAGAAAAGAATATTCATTTATATGTTACAAAAAATCATAGTAGTTTGATACGGTGCGGTGTCGAGGTCGTAAATAAAAAATTCTTTCACCCACGCGCGCGCTCGTCGCAGCGCGGCCGAACGTCACAATCTCACACAATGTTACTAATTGTTCCGCTTACTGAATTGCCTTTCAAATTAGAACACTGATTAATAAGCAATATAAATAGTAAATATGAAAACTCACGGGGCATTATTCCTTGTGCCACCAACTGATTGAGCGGTGGCCGCATCGTCAGCTTTACTTTCAACGCTGTGAATTAAGATGTTAACATTTTAATAACATACATCGTTCTGACATATCGTTATAAACGTAATGTGTTGTAACTAATAATATACTACTGTAATTTTTCCTTAAGGAATTAAATGTATATTGTGATCTGTTAGAATGACAAACATTGACAGCGGTTAGTGTCCAGTGACGATTATCGATTTTAAATTGTGCAAGTTTCCTTTTACATAGTACAATGGGGACTGATTGAATAGCAGGGCCTGTGGTATGACGCCGGGTGACGAGTTCGACGTAGGCTATTGATCGATATGAACTACGCGATCGATACGTCGATAGGATCCGGAGTTTATGATATCGACGGACGCTGAGCGTAGGCGAGCCTATCTCGCGGCGGGGTGCGAGCGGGGTGCGGGCGGGCCTGGGCCGGCGCGGGGCTTAGCGCGATGGGCGGACAACACTGGCGCAACGCCAACATAAATAAACACTGCACAAGGAAACTAGTGTTATGCCGCGACCGTAATACAGACGAAACATTCACTACCACTGGGCCGAATATTGTGGGTTACTGGGCGTCTTAGTTAAGCTTTAATGCTTCATATTTCATACATATTTAAGGAATTTCATTTTAAATTATGATATAATATAAATATAATGAATATTCGAAACTTCCTGTAATAATTACATATTTTCCTTAATTTTCATTAGATAACGTGGGCATTATATTAAAAATAAGCTTACAACTAACCATACAATTTCAATATTCACGACCTTTTTCTATTTTTTTCCTAAAAAATACATATATTGAGAGTTAGGTATAACTGTTCCAATCCAAATAACGGATCCTCAATTATACTGCATTATAATTTATATTTTAAACATTATCTGAAGTCCCTATGAATGTAAGAAAAAATCAACTAA
>DVQG01001175.1:0-11507 GCA_018231605.1 Papilio ambrax
ACTAGATTTTGTGATGAGATTTCTAATATGGCTGTTGACTTTTTTATTTTTTTTTTGTCAAAATACAATAAATAATAGCAAATATTTATTCATAAAATAATGAAGGAAAAATGCCTTGGAACTGTTTGTGGGGATACGAGTCTCCGCCGCCCGCGTGCAGGGTGAGCGAGCCGCTGCATCTCATATCGCAGGTAATTAACGTAGTATTAATCATGTTGACATATAAATTACTATTATTTATTCTATTACATAGTTTAAGAATACTTTGTGCACATAAAAAGCAAACAATGCCTGTTATACCAATGCATAAACTAACTTGCAGCAATTAGGAGAGATCTACAGTCTTGTCACCATATTTTAAGAATGTTTAAAACGGCATTGTCAACACACAAACTATCGTGAAATGGTCATACATAGGTTATGTACACTTACAATATAATGATATGATAAAAGACCAAAATGATTTGTACCTATATATGTTAAAAGTAACCAAACATTAAAAAATATTAAAAAAAAGTGTAATGGGAATGATGATGAAAGGGATGAAACTTAAGTGATATGGGGCACGAAACTCTCTTTGCCCGTTAATTAGTTTAATTAAGTCATTTAATTAATTAGAATGTAAATTAATGTAAATTAAAATAATTTGCTCCGTTGACTATATCAACGAATACTTCGTCAATGTTCTATCTAAATCACTTCTGTCAATAAATCTGCTACATTGATCTACGGAATCTGAAATAGTTCAATTCCGGGATTCTAACCGAGTTCTTGGCAACCGTGACATGCATATCAAGTAGCTGTGGTCAGTTAACCGATTGCTAAGTCGCGTATATCTATTTAATCTTTGTAACAAGTAACCTTTTACTACAATGCATCCTTAACAATGACACAAGCTTTTCTTAACATTAGTACGATATTTTAAATGTGAATAACACTAGTAAAGCTATTTATGTCATTCACAATTTAAGCCTCTTGCCATAAATCGTTTTAAATCTGGAAAACAACAAATAAAACTTATTATTATTTAACGAATGTGTGTCAAAACTTAATCCTAACAAGAACGCACTAGTAATAGTATTGTATTGTAATGTCATAATGAAGTACACTGTGTGTTTAGCGTGAATTGATAATGTAGGACGTCACTCAGGAACTGAGAAGTCGCAGGTCAGTCGGGAGAGAGCAACGTTATCGGCAAATTGTAGTCGCCATGATAGAATTATCACTATAATGCACTTCTTAACTAAGTAATGTAAATTCTCACTTTATGTATAAATTGTTATTTTATGCAACATAAACATTGTGCGAAGGTTAAGTTTATCAATTGAATTAAACTTGTTATCAGTCACCTTTAACTCGAATCTTCATATGCAATTATTTAAATAAATAAAACCTGTTAATAATTATTAATAGGTTGCAACCGTGCTACTTTATATAAGCTTGTATAGAATTGTCTTTCCCATTTAACATAATTAACGAGAATGTAGTTACTACTAACTTACTTTTGTCTTAACGAACTTTAATATACTAAATATATGTTCATTTCTTACTTGGAAATTTCATACTGTTCATAAGCCATAAAACACCAAATAACTAGTTTTAAAAACTAACTTATCAGTTCGTAAAGTGTTCATCGATTACGTTGTTAGTGCGGCCCCCCCTGTGCAGTTATATCGCTATTGTTTTGTGTGTATGACATCATTAGTTTGCCTTGGCGAGTGTAGTTAACGGTAGAATGCTAATGTGTGATGGTCCGTTGGCCGCCGCAGGCCGAAACCCGACAGCCGCCACTCCGACGCACACCGACACTGAGAGCGACTTCCCGACTGTTGCGCAAGCACAAGTGCAGCGCCAGCGCCCACGCGGCCGCCGACACGCCGGTAAACATCGCCCCAAGTTCACTGTCAACTTAATCTATTTTATCTATTGGTAAAACAAGAAAGTAACACGTCTCGATATATTATCTGTATTGACGCATTCTTTCGCAGTATCGAATGTCACTTGTGATTTTAAAGCTTTTAGTCAATGGAAGTCGTTAGCGTCGTATAACGAAAATGTTACCTCAGAAAACGGCAATAGTTACTTAGATTAAGTTTAGTAAAAGTGTAATAAGATGCATTCCGCATACATGTTACTATGAAGAGTACTAGTCATTTAAATTATGTTTCATGTTCTTAGTTCTTTAGCGATTATATAAAAATCTAGGTTAAATGTACTAAGTAAAACTTTCTAAGTCTTATAAACAAGTATAAGAAGAATAAGTACTTAACGTCTCTTTCTTATAGCGAGTTCGAGTACTGTCTATAACTTTTAATGAGCTTTCAATGGGTTGCCGGATGAAATAGAAGTTTTTAGCATTCACGATATTTAAGCCGATAGACACATTCTTCGAATAAAATTGCGATAATGGCTGTTATTTGTTGCAGATGAGTATTGTAAAGAGTGAAGTCATTGTGCCTTGTCTATCTCGCGTTTATAAGTTAATTAAGATCGTGTGTGCTAGAGAGGCTATCGGCACACGGAGCGGACAATGGGTCCTGTGTGTCGGCGGCGCTTTGAGACCGAGGCCTCCATGCAATTAGTAAAATCATAATGATACGTTATTCCTTATTATTTACATCCTTTTAAACAATGCTCATCGATTATCGAGAGATTAGTTCGTATACTATGAGAAAAAATGCATTGCTTTATTTGTAACTTTTGCACTCGTTAGACAAATACCACGACATTACCAAATTTTTATTTATAGTGGGCTCTATCTTGATTTACTCAATTATGCGAATTGCGAATTGTAATAAAGAGAGTAAAACATATATCTTAATTTAGTTTCATGGAAAAAATAAAAGTGAAAGCTTAAAGCTCCCTTATCCGTAAAGCAATAGTTAACCGGTTGACTTTATGAATGGGACACGTAAATATGTGGCGAATGGATATCGTGGATACGGGTCGGTAGCGGGCTAGCGGGTACAGCGCCGATGGAAAGCTCTTAGCGGGGTCCCGACGGCGCGGCGGCTGCGGCGGCGGATATACGCGATGATTTAATGCGCATTCCTTCGGGGCGCCCGCAGCCCGCAGACCAGGCGACCGCGACCGCGCCTGCCTCGGACCTTGGGAATGAGATTAAACCACATTCGTACGACGACTTACAAAGCACTTTGTTACCGCATTGTCCCATTTCTTGCGTTCTTAAGACGCTTTACTTGAAAGATTATATCTGCTTACAAAACAAAATAAAACCCTCTCTGCTCTTTTAACTTAAGACGTTCAATTAAAATAAAGGAAAAAGTATGGTTGGTATTTACTAAGTAGTTTCTATAACTGTCGCTATTTAGATATATGTAGAAGCGATACAACAATAACAGCCAACTGGTAAGTATCCGAATTAGCTTAGTAGTTGGACAATAATTTCACTAAAGCGTAATACAAGCCGGACGTTACAAAATACAGGATGTGTCGCAAGCGTTTGTTGGCGGAAGTGGTGTGGCCGTACGGTATGGTACGGGAGATGCGACTGCAGGTGCGTAATGATGCCTCTAATGAACATGTCGGGAGCGCCACAGGCTCACATTACCGCTAATGTAGTACGTAATTGGTGCAATTTGTCAATTGGCGCAATGATCTAAAATGCCTTTTGTACGTATTTTGTATTAGATAGATAGGTACTACTAGTTGGTAACCTTCACATATCTATCAAATAACGTAACTTCGTGTATTACTACCAACTCCTCGGCTCTATTAGCTCTAGGGATACCGGACATGATAAGAGGTAACCCCTTTGGTCTTCTTTGGCTCCTAAGTCTTTGACCGTAATTAGACAATTCACCTGAATGCTCTTTCTTTTCACAGTGAGAAATGGGTTAGGATTTCATCCAGGATAATCAACGTTACGCGGTCGTGAGCTCGGGGTAACCTTGTCCTACAATCGATCAATACTGTATGATACTTATCAAAGAAATCGTTTAACTTTGTAGCAATCGTTTGGGAATTCTGCCGACTACTGATTTCCGTGGGAACCGCGGACCACCCAACACTGTTTACAACAGAGATAAAGAACGTATTTATTTTCAATTAGGATCATTTAATTGACCTTCAACTACATTTGAAAGGAACAATACGGACATAGAGTTACGTTCAAATTATGCAAGTGTTTATCTTTTGTCTAATTTTAGTTTGTTGAGTATCGTGTTACTGGTGGTCTTGAATTTCCTTGCTGAAACACAAACCGGTCGCCTTCATTGCGCAGCAGGCAGGGAACCTCCAAAAAAATAGCACGCCTCACGGAGCACGCGCGCCACCTGACAAGCAACGACCACTCAACACTGCATAGTTTTTAATTACATATATTTGTATACCTATGTAAGATCATAGTAAAGGTTTTTCAGATGAAGGGTTTTGATCTTTTTTTACCGTTCAAGAAAAAGTTTTTAAAAAAAATCGCGTTTACTTTTTTTTAATAGATTATGAAGTCTACAATCTATGTTCTGTCTACCCAGTAAAGTTAAAGGAGTGTGATTCACAGTCATAAGTGTTAAATTTAAACAACCCCATGCAATGAATCAATACGTTTGAATGGAAGTCATAAAACTAAATTTATTCCCTTATTCGTTCATGAACAACAATCTAAAAATATTACGGGCCACCTGGCCCAAACGTACTTTTGACTCGGAATGTTGCGGGTAACATTATTTACTATGGGACTCCAAACCGCTACATTACTAACCCTTGACAATGTTTTTTTTTCTCAATGTGTGCACACAATTTAGAAGTACAATTCGAAGTTAATTGGTTTCGAAACATTTTTGAAATAGTTTTTTATATTGCATTATTTACTACGGTAGGGTTCATATATTCTACACCGATTGTTTTATTTGAACGTGATTTAAATTTTCCGTGTAATTTCCAAGCACTATAAGATCTTTATATCTTTGAACAAGATCATGCCCCGAATAGCACTTGGGCAAATTATACTGAAGCAGATGTTGGCCATAAACTTTGAAATATCATGCCGCGTGAATCACAGCCGCCTGTAATGATACAAGATGTGTCAATAACCTTTACAAACGACACTCCGCTACAAAAAATACATCTATTCTCATGTAATTTAATATTTCAGATTTGTACATCGATAAAGAAAATCTACTCAAACTCTGGATATATGTAATGTAATATTTATTGTAAAAATAGTTATTTTTACATCATTTTATCATCTTCTTCAATGTGTGATTTACCTTGTTTTTGAAGACTATGAATAAGCCATGACAAATGTGTGAAAATGAGCAGTCCGTGCCTTTCTTATCGCCTGAAGTTTGAAAAATGGGGCAACGTGAGCAATTTTTATCTATATTTTTTATTACAATGCAACGTTAAGTAAGTTAATAAAAGTCACGGTTGAATAATTACTCATTTAAACACATTGAATTCTAAGAAACCTATTTATTGTTCCCCGGACATAATTACTTGAAAAGCCAGTGCAAAGAACTTTGTCTAAGTAACGTCGACTTGTAATTTACTTTTAGCAATAGGTGTGTTTTAAGGGACAAAAAAGTTAAATACATTCGTGAAATAATGTAAAAACTAAAGTGTCACCGGAGATTGCGCTGCGGTTAGTCTTTGGCATACTTAGGAAGGTCTTATTAAAATGTGATTTAGTAGCGAAAGTAACTAAGGGACCTCCTTAATGACAAATTAGCGACTCTTATATCTAAATAACAGCAGTAACCTCTGAATTTTTTACTTACCCAAGGTTACTGTAGAACAAGATTTATAACAGACAATGTATCGCTATGATTTAAGTGACGCAAATCCATCGCTGAGTCATTCTCTTCAATCATTCAGATCGTTGACGGTTTAGGCAATTAAGTTGTCACTGCACCATAACTGAAAGTTTATGTTATGAGTACAGCTTTAAGTATACTAACAAATGTGGTCGAAAGATATCAAATGATAACAACAATACAGTCAGTACCAACTAATAATAATAATAATAATAATAATAATAACTTTTATTTCAAGCGTACAATCAGCTAATTAATAGACGGCAACTAATAGACGGCAGTAATAAAACGTAATACGTCGCTTTGAGTTTGAGATTTTCCGGTAAAATCTACGAGAAAATTAGACAGAAAACTTAGTTTTGGTTATAAAAATCTTATCGACATATTTTGGACACGTCTTATCTCCTAGCAAACCTTTTACCTGCTATTCGCTGCTTAACCAAATTATTCTAAAGACGCTTCCAATTTTAAGTGTATGATCTTCGGTTGGTTCTCTTTGGCTGTTTCGATAGTACTTGTAGATTTCTATTGAATACGAATCATTTAACAATACAGATAAAAGGAGAACGAACCTTTGTTAGATTTATTTCAAATAGTAAAAAGTAATGTTAGAAATTACAAGTCACTGTCACAGAAACCTTTAAAAATGAGTAAATGTACCTACTTTCCATTGTTTAACAACTATTATGGTATTCCTATCGTTAACCTGGTTTCGAAGACAATACGCATGTTGTCATTGTTTTACCAAAAAGAGACATCGTCTACTTTAATGCTGTTTACATTATGGACTCATTTATTTTACCAATTTCTTAACTTCAAATATTTATTTTGATACGTACGATAATAAAGCATTATTTCAATATTATCGATAATCGAAAATACTACGGGATCTGCATTAAACTATCCATTTTTCATAGGTTAATAAACCGTGTAAAAATTAGGATATACCGTATGTTGCTGCAGTAAAACGCGATACTTAACGGTTTACGGCTCTTTTTCAGTTGTTTTGGACAAAAAGGAAATAAAACCCACGACGAAAGTAAAGTCACAAAATATACATACTTTTCCGCCTTCATTAATTGGAAATGTTTAGACCCAATGTATGAAAATAGATCAGAAAGTCATTGCAATTGCACTTATATTTGGGTTGCAAATGAATTATTCAACAAATAATAGCGTTATCGTAACTGAGATATAATTGTTACACATGTTGTTATATTAGTTTGCGCAAGGCGTAGATGTAGGCCTCACAAGAGCACACAGTTGACGTCACTATGAGGTTTCAACACCGCACAAACAAAGCACAGACTAGTTTGTGGCTCACAGACATTGTGCTCCCATTTTCCAGCTCAAGCAATTAATGTTCCATTTTCGGCTAGAAATTTCTTTGTCAACCTTAATTTTTTATGCCGTTTACATACTTAATGATCTTGATATTTTGCTCGTCAAACACGCAACGATTTCAAAGTTGAAGTTACATTTAGTACATGTTCTCTTATTTAGGTGTTTTAAACGAAAGTATTTTAAATATTATAAGTTATTTATAGTTTGGTAACAAGTATGCAAATATCTTTACGATTCGATTGAATCAGGAGAATATAAATCAAATGGAGAAGTTCTTTTTATTCTAATCAGGAATGAGTCAGTAATCCTCATTGAATGCGACCCGTATAAACTGCCGTCAAGATTTAATTTAATTGAAGTTAGGTTTATCATAATGTCCTTAACGATGATAAATAGAATTTTGATTGGAGTTACGTAACTAGAGTGCTATTTATGGCTACTGACGGTCACATATTATAAATTTAATTGAATAAAAAATTTTAAAAAAGACGATTTTCTATTTATAATTCCCAACAGAAATTGCGCTTTATAACCTTGAGTTTATTTCTAGAATAAGTGATCAAACAGGTTATTAAGTCAAGTACAATCAATTAATTAAACTATATGATATAAAATTAACAGAAAATAACAACGTAGTTATGTTTATGTATTTTCAATATAAACTTAATGACAGTTTAAGTAAATCAAATATCCATCAAGGAATCTTTGAAAGTTATTTTTATCTACATAAATGAAAATTGAATTGTCAGTAGAAGTTTATCAAGTGGTTACAGTGGGATTCCACTGCCTGATCTCTATCCATATTGCATTGACATGAAACGATCACTTAACGCATCGGACGTCGGACTATACGTCAATGTGTCAGCATTTAACGTCCTCCATTAACATATTCCATCACATTTAGTGTTACGAAATTTCACACTGTTTTACGTTTACGAGTTTAATTTATGATTGCTGTTTCACTTTTACTTTAAATAAACATCTAATACATGTACGACTAGAAACATGCTTGGAATGTATACAGGAAATGTCTAAACGAATTTTATTGCCGCCATAGTAGCAATGCATATCTTGCCAAGGAAGAGAAAAGGTACGAAGTGAGGGCAGGGGGAACCTATAAGGTTTCAGTCACATCTAGCAAATGCATAAGGCGAGTGGTGTTCGCGAGAAGCTCGCATGCCTTTGAACACTACTCAGTAACGACGTTAAATTAAAAAATTAAAGCGCTAGATCTGAACACACCCTAAAGCATTTCACGTACAGTGCATGCTCTGCGCGGGCGCACACATTACGCCGCAATATCCGGACGCATTATTGAATTGTGCAACCGTATAAGTTTTCGTTATAAATAAGTCAACATAAGCTCCATTACGCGTGTGGCATATACCAGTCGGCTCTACCAGTTGCTTCATATAAACAGAAATAATTGATTTATGTTTGCTAAATAGTTCCCTTGTTACTTCTCACATTGAATACTTTTACGTTCAACAAACTTGAGTTATGTTTCATGTTGGGGAGTACTGTTTAATCTCAGTCCATAGTTAACAAATCTTTGACTAGAAATTCTTTTACGATAATTTAAGTGGAAATTATTTTAGCAAGTTAATATTAGAGTCTCAGCAATCGCCAGTATTTGTCTGTACCAAACAATTAGTTAGGTATTCATAAAAGAAAAGTGGTAGAACTTTTTAATTTAAACGATATTGTGCAACGTTAACTATGTCAGATAGAATGGCATGTTCTATACTTTCACTCTGCCCACCCTATATGGCTCTGTACCGACCAACTGTTAGTTAGTAATAAAAAGTTATTTCCTGTTATTAATTTGTTGTATGTACTAACGATGTTTTTACTACTACGATACTGAGATATCAATTAAATATCGTAATTTTTTATTTCAAGAGAAAACGATCTATATTTGTTAGAAATGTACTTAAACATGGCTCGTCTTTTTCATATTCTTCTTCACCTCAAAGAGGCTAGTTACGGTGAGCAGTTTAGAATATATTGGATTTGTAATTTTGCAAGAAAAATAGTGTTTTCATTTATTTCTTTAGCTTATTAAAAAAAGTTTAGGTTCTTACATTTTAATTTCGATCTTATCTTTGTTGTTTTCAACTTTTCAAATTGTTGGCCAGTATCCAATCTCGTAGAATTTGTAGGTTTCTTTGCGCTTCCTCGGCATTTAGTGCACTATCTACAACTTTCAAACTTCTATTACATTCTTATTAATTTAGCTCGGGTTATTTCCTTAAAATTCCCCCCAACCCAACAAGTAAAGAATGCTAATACAAATGAATATAATTTTTTTTCTTGAAACTTATTCGTTTCGAAACCAATGGTAAGACTTTGATGAAACTTTGGTAGGATATCCAGAGATTTCCAGAGAAGTGGTGCCCCAAAATTCCTGTTATACCAGCTGTTTTGTTACAGTAACTGTCGTCGCAAACCTAACTGGTAAATGCAAAATAGTTGTTTAAATGTTAGCAATGTCTTGCAAAGGTGAACTGCGCGGATACGAGTGGGACAGGGCGGCAGGGTATTGGTGCGATTTCTTACGACTAACGGTAAACTTCATGCTAATTTTGTGACAGATCGCGTTGTCGTTTCGCGGCAATCAGTTCTGGTGTCGTTTAGAGCCGCTTCAGTGGAAACGCACCCTTACGTTCCTTTTTACAGATTGTGTCATTAGTTATTTGCCGTATTGACAGTAATAAATTGAAGTTTTATCTACAGTTAGTTTCTATTTGTTTTTTAATTTATTTTGATAAGCTAGCTATTTATTATCACAACTAATTTATTTTAACTATGCAATTTGATAAGGAAGTCTTTAGGGCGTATTTATGTTGGTTTAAACAGATATAGAATACAAACTTACCTTTAGACTTTAAATGTCAAATTTTGATAGGATTGTTACGAACAAATTTCTATGTGTTGACTTATGACTGAGCATGAATAAAAAACCTTTGTGTCTCTGATGTTTTACTTTTTTTATATACTCTCACCAAAATGGTACTTGCAAATTTGTGACCAGTGCACGAGCTATGAACTCACTTCCTGTCACGCTCGAAACTTAATAAGCTTGGTGAAACGTGTTGATTGATTGCCTCTCGGTATACGACGAATTAATGTGTGGCTCCATCTAAGAAACGTTGATCGCAAGCTAGTTGAAAAAAACACTGCAGGAAGAAATACAAAATAATTTTATCTCACAATTTATAATTATAATCGATCAACCCCGCAAATAATTGCCATCATTACCGTTGAAGTCTGTAAGAGTCTGCCTACAAAAAAAAAACAAACAGATTTCAGGTGCAAATCTCGTATTTGCAAGAATGATTGATGTTTTGAAAACTATTTGCGGATTGTATTAACACCATTCTGCAATGGAATAAGTAT
This sequence comes from Papilio ambrax, assembly GCA_018231605.1. Classification (NCBI taxonomy): domain Eukaryota; kingdom Metazoa; phylum Arthropoda; class Insecta; order Lepidoptera; family Papilionidae; genus Papilio; species Papilio ambrax. The sequence goes on from DVQG01001175.1 coordinate 10,518, forward strand.
TCCTTAATAGGGAAGAGAGGAATTTTTCAATTCACAGTCGTGTGGTGTCGCCCCGGTCGGTCTTTCGGTCGGTGTGTTTAATTAAGGTAATCGTTTGGGTTCGTCCGCTGCTGCGTCGCTCTGTCCTCGGGGATTGCTTGCAATCTGTCGCTCGGCGGATTTGAATCGATAAGATATAATATAACATGAATACATCTGTATTTATACAGATAGCGTGAAAAATATGTGTGTGATTTTGTATTCCTTAATTAGAAAGATGTAAATAAACTTGAATATAGGTTTATTAGGCTTCAAAACATGGAAATGTGTAGCTTATTTCCTTTTAAACACAATACTGTATATAACAGTAGGATAAAATAAATACATTAGTCAAAAAGGGGTCCATTTTATAACATTAAAAGAAACGTTAATTATGCGAATGACTTTTATTCGTTTATGGTAAATAATTAGTAGAATGCATCTCTATTTGCTCCTTTCTGGTGCGTGCGTGTTGCCTGAAACACGTGACCTGTGTTGGGGTCGAACCCCACGCGTTGTCCTAGAAACATAAGGGAGTGCCGATAATTATCGCTGAACCACTGGGGTAAAATGACTTGGAACCAGAGAATAACAAATGAAATCGTAAATTTCCATATTGATCTTAAAGTGCGCGTCACGCAATTTTGTAATATGGTCAATCGTATATAATAAAGGTACATTTACATTACGTACAATAATACTAGTACATTATCTACTTATATAACTTTTAACATAAATAGAGCCCTATTTCATATCGAATCCTTAATTTCGATGAGTTATCATGTCTTGCAAATAAACAGATAGTTTTTTCGTAGTTTTTGTTAAAAAAAAACTATTACAATCTTATTTACGTTTAAAAATAATTAAAACTCATGGTTTTATAAATGTCAGATTTAAAAAAAGACACAAAAAGATTGATTAGCAGAGCGTGGTTTCGATCCACGGACCTCTGGGTTATGGGCCCAGCACGCT
>DVQG01001176.1:0-11503 GCA_018231605.1 Papilio ambrax
ACTCATAGATAATACTTACATATACTGAGATAGATGCGACACGGACGAATTAGACTTTTAGCTACTTGCCCTCTCCGCTAGATGGCGAGTTTCCGTGTGTCTGTTGTGTGTGATCGCATGTGTGTGCGTAGAGTGTCCATGTGTTTGTTTGTGTGCGTAGGTTCACATGTACATGTAATTCTTTTCAAATATCTTGGGGGTCACCAGACCCACGTTCTTATCGTAGTTTTACAGACATACCTAAAGAGGATATAAATGGACATAATATATAAATAATACAAATGGACATACCTATTTAAGGATTGACAAACCTCCGGGTCATATACCTACTTTGCCCTGAGAATGGTAACGTTTCACAAACATGTTAAATAGCAATTCTATCTTACATGGAACATTTTAGAGTTGCGAAATTATTTTTTTATTAAACAACAATATTTTTAACGCAACTAAACCCCTAAGTGTAATTACTCTATCAATGTTTATTCTATATTGTCATTTAAACAGTCATGGCAGTCAGTCATGGACGTTTTTAAAAATAACATAGAAGTATTTTTATTTATCAAGTATAGAGAAAAGAAACGAAACAACTTTCTCGCAATTAAGATGAATCTGTGCCTAAACATGATTTGATTTATACAGTAAATTAGTAAAGTATCATATGAATCAAGTAGGTTTATGAATTATTTCTTTGCAATGGCAAAAGGTGCTTCAGTCAAAACTGACAATAAAAAGAGTATTTTGGTCGTACCAAGTCGAGTTGTTAGCAGACCAGACAATTTAGCAGGCGGCGAAGAAACTGAAATCACAGCCCAAATATCTGTTCCACAAGAAGGAGGTTGGGGATGGGTAGTTGTTGCAGCAAGCTTTTTGAATATTTTTATACTTGATGGTGCTTCTTTCACATTTGGAAGTTTTCTGAAGGATATGAGTAAAGATCTAAATGAGCCAGAATCACTCATAGCACTAATAAATTCAATAGCAATTGCTCTTTACTTCATCGGAGGGCCATTTGCTTCGGCTTACATAAATAGATTTGGATTTCGAGCATGTATTATGTCAGGATCAGTTATTTGTGCTTTTTCTCTGTTTGCAACGTATTTTACAACTGATTATGCAACAGTGTGTGTATTTTACGGTGCTATGGCAGGGATTGGTTACTGTATGATAAATTTGTCGTCAGGTTTAATCGTTGGTTTTTATTTTGAGAAATTACGACCGATTGCTATGGCAATTTCAACGTGCGGATCTAGCTTTGGTGTGATGGTAATGTTTCCTGTGAATACGTATTTGATTAATTTATCTGGATGGCGTAATACTACACTATTACATTCCGGGCTTTTTGGTTTAGTATACTTTATTGGAATGACATACCGGCCGCTGCTCTCCTTGACAGTCATAAAAACTACAGAAGATCCTACACGCACTGTAACATACTTGCCAAGTTTATCTACTGCAGGTTTAAAACTAACAGCTTCAGGTACGAAAGCGGATAATTTAATACCAACGACGACAGAACGACTGTTCAGTGCCGTTTCGAATTACAACTTCCCAACTGCGGCAGCGATAGTTGAAGAAGGTACAGCCGTGCCTTCCGCTCAACCAGGCCCATCTACGACGCCAGTGTCTAAACTTACTTTACTAGCTCATGGCCCCCAAAGCGCAATAAGTCGACATCAATTAAAACAAATTAAGGATATGATATCTAGAAGTAATATTAGAGATGTAAATCAGGGTAATGCCGATATTGAAACGGAGACAAAAGAAACTGAAGTACGGCCTGGCGTTTGGAGAAGGTTATTTCATTGGGAAGAACATGTACCAGAATCTCGACCAATGTACCGAGACGATGCGTTTTACGACGGTAAAATAGAAAAGTTACCTATTTACCAGAAAAGTATGGTAGACACAACTCCAGAAGCAAAAACTGGCTTAGAGTATCAGCTAGCCGTATCGAGAGCGGCTACAACTGCGGATATTCAAGAACGAAGAGGCGTTTTTACTACGGCAGCTAGACGTGTTTTGGCGACAATGATGGACCCTAAATTACTGAAACAAACTTCGTTTATGCTGTTGTGTGCTTCTGCCTTTTGCGTATATGTAGGCTTTTTGGTACCATACGTTTTTATTCAAAGTAGAAACTTAGAAGCCGGGGTGGATTCAGATCACTGTGCGTTATTTGTAAGTGCGATTGGTTTTTCGAATGCAATAGGAAGAATAATTCTAGGAATTCTCGCTTGTAAAATTGATCCGCTTTACATGTATTCCGGATCTTGTATTGTAGCAGGTATAGGTACTATAGCATCCGGAATATCATATGACATACATTACCAGTATGCTTATTGTTTTGTGTTTGGATTTTGTATCGCCAGCACTGCTTGTCTAAGAAGTATGGTCTTAGTGTCACTGTACGGTTTAGAAAAATTAACAAATGCTACAGGGATGCTCATACTTTTTCATGGCTTAGGCAGTTTAGTTAGTACTCCGCTCGCAAGTGTTATTCAGAGTAGTTTTGGATATACCTTTGCTTTTTACGTCTCTGGATTATTTATATCCATAGGAGGTTTTGTTTTGTTACCTATTAGGTTAAAATCAACTTCAAAAACTAACGAAGTAATAAATCAAAAGAGGACAAATGTAAATAGTACTACTAGTAAATGATATACTAATTAGAATATTCATATATTATTAGCATTACTCTAGTATATAAATATTCTAATTAACTTATTAGTCAATTTTTTTGTACGTGTAGTAAATAAATGTATTGTATTATTTTATTGTGTAAATTTTTCCATATTTAATAAGACTTTGAAATAAATCTAAGAACTCGGCGATGAAATCTTTATACAAAAAAAATTGTTTCCCCACTATAAAATCATTAATTAAATAAATAAAAATTGAAATGAATTGGATAAGGTGCTTTTTAATAACTGTTTTTGTAATAATTATTAATATTTGTTTGGTATAGTCTGTGATAAACGTGCGTTTTAATTGGTGTTTAATTACTAATAGCAACCCCATAGGTTCATGTTCGAGCGCATTTTGTTCTGTCTTGTCTGCAACCGGCCGCCATACTCAAACAAAAAGGTTGAGATGAAAAGATAAATTTTTATATCTTGAAAGGTGTTGAAAGTGTTTTAATTTACTAAATGAGTTCTAAATCAGACGTCAATAGAAGAGTACTCGCCATTCAGGCGAAAAAGAAGCGGCATAAACTTGGTAAAAAGAAAAATCGTGAGGAGGACCACGGCGCTGCTGGACAAGGAAATGGGCTGCGCAATCAAAATCAGAATAGACTAGAACCAACACATAGCTCCTCCAATGAAACAATCGAAGAGGATGAGGATGAACAGTACGCTAGTGACGACGAGGAGCAGGAGGATAGCGCGGATTACTGTAAGGGTGGATACCATCCTGTCAAAATAGGAGATCTATTCCTGAATCGCTACCACGTCACCAGGAAGCTGGGATGGGGTCACTTTTCTACTGTGTGGTTGTGTTGGGATCTCGTGGACAAGCGTTTTGTAGCGTTAAAAGTAGTTAAATCGGCGCCCCACTTTACGGAAACCGCTCTAGACGAAATCAAAATTTTAAAGGCGGTTCGAGATAGTGATCCAGCCGATCCCAAAAGAAACAAAACGGTTCAATTGTTAAATGATTTTAAAATTACTGGTGTTAATGGAACCCATGTTTGTATGGTCTTTGAAGTTCTAGGCCACCACCTGCTGAAACTAATACTCAAATCTAACTACAGAGGTATTCCACGTGAAAATGTTAAAACTATTATACGACAGGTGTTAGAAGGATTGGATTATTTGCATACCAAATGTAAGATAATACACACTGACATAAAGCCTGAAAATGTGTTGGTTTGTGTTGATGAAGCTTATATTAGAAAGCTGGCTGCTGAAGCAACAGAGCTACATTCCCTAGGCCTGAGATTGCCCCATTCCCTCATTAGCACTGCACCAAAGGAGTTCCAGGAGCCTGTAGTCACTTCAAAAATGAGTAGAAACAAAAAGAAAAAATTAAAGAAAAAAGCCAAACGTCAATCCATGTTACTTAAGAAGCAAATGGAACAAATAGAGGAAATGGAAGAACAGAAAAAGATTGAGAACAACAGTGAGTCAGCTCCGATGTCCCAGGATATTGATGATTCCCCTCAAACACCGGAGGAGGCGAGTGTTATTGAAACAACCCGGTCAGATATTGAACCTAATATTAACGGTTGCAGTGACTTACAAAGAGCTGATGACGATGCATTTGACACAGATGCTGAAGCAGTGCAAGTAAGAAATAAGCAGTATAATTGTGGTGATGACCCCGGAACACCTATGTCCGAAGGAGAAATGACTGATACTCCACCCTCCTTCAACTCTCAAACTAAGGACAAATTGCTTGATAAAAACCCTGATCCTGCATTTGAAGTGTGTGACTTAGAGGTCAAGATTGCTGACCTTGGAAATGCCTGTTGGGTTCACCGGCACTTCACTGAAGATATCCAAACAAGACAATATAGGTCATTAGAAGTGCTGTTGAGTGCAGGGTATGGTACATCGGCAGATATATGGAGCACTGCTTGCATGGCATTTGAACTTGCCACAGGAGATTACCTATTTGAACCTCATTCCGGCGATGGTTACAGCAGAGATGAAGATCATTTGGCCCATATTATAGAGTTACTTGGTGATATCCCCAAACGTATTGCAGCCTCAGGGAAATATTCCAAGGTATTTTTTAACAAGAAAGGCGAGTTGAGAAACATAACAGGGTTGAAGCCTTGGGGCTTAGTTTCTGTATTAAAAGATAAATATGAATGGAGTCAGAGGGAAGCAGAGGAGTTTGCTGATTTCTTGAAGCCTATGTTAGACTTTGATCCCAATCGGCGTGCGACGGCCTACGAGTGCCTGCAGCATCCTTGGCTGATGACGAGCCAACCTGAACAAAAAGAGTCTGAGGAATAAATCTTTATCGCTCTCTGTTATGAATGGTCTGCATTCATAAAATCAGTAGTGTCGACCCACTAAGTATTTGCATGTTTTGTGTTCTAATCAAAGTTTATTTATGGATTTGTTTGTGAATAGTTCAATTCCTACCTAGATTGTTTTAATAGATATCCCTAATTCCATGAATGAGCAGATACTAAATTGATGCTATATAAAAATATATAGACTTTCCCTGCAATGGTAGCAATGTATATAATACAATCGCTGCTCAAACTAGTTGAATTGTTTATGTGGTTATGATTATTGGCATACTAATTTTAAAAATCCAAAATTTCCTCTCTTGTACAGATAGCTTTAGTAAAAATTGTGATGTATGATGACATATAGACAATATAGGGTTTATCACATTAATCTCTAGGACTCTTAGCTCATATAGCTGTGCACCTAAACCACCTAGGATGTGAGAAACCTGAAGCAGTTGTATGTCATGTAGCAACTCAGGTAGTAGATATGTTCACATAGTATAAGTTTTGTTTTTTTTTATCACTATCACAATAAAAATCTCATAATGTAACTTAGAGATAAGACAGTATTTGTAACGCCACATTTCCGAGACTGCCTTTTTGTATATCGATGAGTCATCTAAATTTAACAATGGCTGGAGCTGGCGACACACGGAGCGGCAGTGACAGAGACCTCTCAACCAGTTACTAGATATGTTATTTATCATAGGTCCCGCTTTACACGATCATAATTTGTAATAATTATATCTGCAAATTTACATGAATAAAATTTCAAAATGAGCTTGTTATTTAAGTGTTTACTTTTATTTTCATTATGCTGCTCCACTCTGGATGTGTTCTCATGATGTGATTCATGGTTAATTTTAATATTGCATTGATGAATATGTAGTTAACAATATGTCTAAATAAAATAGTAAGTCTATTTTATTATGGTATAGGATTGCTAAAATTAATTCAGTAATGTTTTGTTAAGACATCGAGTTCGAATAATCTGTTCCTAAACAAGTACAAAATAGAAAATTAATAATTGATCTTTGATTATTTAAAAGATCAAGATTAAATTTTATATTTACAGAAAATGTTTCCCACTTTCGTTCTCAGAAGTACTTTAGTTCTAAGATTATTTCCCAGTGTTTTTCATGTTATATTGTATAGTTTTTCACATAAGTAGGTGAGACCGGAAGTGATATTGTTAGGGAGTTGTCGACAGACCCTGCCCGGCTTATTGTGACAGAAAGAACCGCGTCACGGGCTGTGCACACATTCATTACAACTAGAGACTACTCAATAAGCAATGTAAGAACATGAAAACCGCATACGTTTGATATGGATATAAACCAACTTACCAAGGTCATATAAAAACAAAGATTTGTATAGTTTTAACCGTGGAAACGAATCGAAGGATATGATTCATTTTTAAATTTCAAAGTAAACGAAACGGTTTCGTTTTAATAACACGTTTTAGACTGGCTACTTAAGACAATGGTCGTATTTTCCTTAACATACTAAAATACAACGGAGTATCAATGTAATATAACGATGTGTGATATATTCGTCACTTCCGCGTTTTATCGTATTCTTTAGGTTTAGGAAATTTCAAAAAAATTCAACTTTATAATAAAAGCATGACATTTGCTTGGTCTGGCGGCTGTTATTTTCAGTTCTGCTAAACATAAATTACTTTCTAACTTGGACTGAAATTGAAGTTTTAAATGCTGTTACTGGATCAATTGTTATTTTTCAGACTGTAGAGTCAGAGTAGAAAGGCGTCCCTTATCTGCAACTTCCGGTTTTCACATTTACTTTCCCGCAACGAATGAACGAGATACAAACTTAATTGATCTTGATGAAATTTCATAACAATGTGTATTTTAGACCAACTTCAAATTTAAGGGGAAGGATGTAGATACGCCGATATTGATATGAATACTTGAATTACTTCTATCCGAGCGAAGTCGGCGTGTTGCATAATAACAGGTAGCGTTTATAAACTCGCCTGGCCTCATTGGCCCCTGTGTTCACTTAAAAATCTATACAGATTTGTGGTCAGTGGATACACAATTAGGCTCTACTGCCTTGTGTGATTGAGCCAAGATCGCACTTCGGGTATCCTCGATTTGAAGTACTAAATGCGAATAACAACCCGAGTTGAGGTCCATTGGAGCCTTTGATTTCTGTTGTACCAGGGAGTGTTGAGGCCTTAGTTCGATAGTGCCTTAATAGGTTTAGTAGATAAGATTAGTTAGGTATTCTTACAAAAAATCCATCTGTAATCTGCATTTTACGCCTCAAACTTGAAATTCTATATGACTCAAAGGAATTAGAAGCCATTAGGTGTTATTTTGCAACAATAAATTTGAAAAAAAGCAAATTATTTTAAACCGATTGTAATCGTGTTAATGGATGTAACGCTGTATGTTTAAATCTTTGTACGATTTAAATCTTTGGCGACAAACGTCATGCTCTGAAGTGTATAAGGAGAACAATAGGTGCTACTACGTAAATATCACGTGTATCGTGTAGCATATCGCTTGCCTTTGATATTTGAGTTATGTGTCTTATCTGTACAAAGAGTTTAAAACTAACTAATGTAATGAAGGTAAATGTTTCTCCTTTTTCACATTAAACTGCGATAGCTTTCTATATAGGTATACTTCTGACAACAGATAAAAGCTGGGGAAATGATATAATAGGGTTTTTTTATGCAGATGAGCAAGCCACCTAAATCCGCCAAAATAGCGAAGCGACTACTGCCCATAAACATCCGCAAAAAGGATATTTTATTATGCGTACCCACTTCCGTCGTTTAAACTTTCGCCTCCCATCCTTTCCTTATAAGAAAAGGGTGCTAAGGAAAAGGGAACTAAAGTTGCCTCATTGGCCTAGCATTATTGATATAGCCAATACTTTGAATCCACAAGAGTAGGAGAAGAAAAAAACCATTTGTAATAGTAATTTCATTATTAGGTATTAATTTGTCACCTGAGTCGATTGGAGTGGGCTATCTGAGAAACAAAATACAGCGATGCGATGAGTGTAACCGACTGGTCAGAGATTAGTTCGTCGGAGTAAACATTCTTACAACAATTAACGACAAGTGGCGACGCATCATGATGCACAATTTAAATTGTCATATATAATATGACAGTGGAGCTGCAGTGTATAGCTGTTGAATGCATATTTTGCTAATTTCTAAACTAGGGGATCTGTAGAAAGTTTCAGTGACCCCTCCTAACTACAACTCTTAAAATAAAACTACATACTCGCATGAGCGCTGCCCGTCGATGACCAAGCCTAGGCTGAGGGAGGTAGTGGCTACTAATGGTATTAGTATGATTTTATTCGCAGTATTTTTTATATCTGGTTTACTTTTTCGGTCCCCTTTGGGGTGCATCTGCCCCTATATTGGCGTAGAAAACTCGCCCAGGGCGTAGCCTTAAAATTAGTCTGTTGTGTTTAATACAAATTTGTGTCATTTGATGCATTATCTTTCCTGGTTTATTCTAACTACAATTTGTTATACCAGACAGTAATATGTGTTGGTTTTTAGATTAACTGTTGCTAATTGGGGATTACCAGTTGTAGTTACTTAGCAAGATCTTTTTAAATTCAGTTATAATTACAGAAACAAAAAACACAGTATTACTTTCACCGTTTGTTGTGGTCCAGAGATTCGGTCGTTCAACATAAAGTCATGAATAAAACATGTCTTAAATTAAAATGGAATTCAATTTAATTTCAAAACAATCTCAAGTATTATCTTTCGGAAGAATTTTTATATATTTTATATATATATATATATATTTTTATATATATGTAAGCTCAATTCGAAATATCTTCCTATACGAAAAAATGCAGTAACTTTTTAATAAGTTTTTAAATTTTGGTATCTACGATGAATAAGCGCATATTTAGGTGCGATTTTAAAACAAAGTATTTTCCTTGTCTGAGTATATCGCAAATGTAACAAAGAAACGATTTTCTAACGCAATATTTTATGAGACTAGGTACTCTGATCACTAATATTTACTAGTTATTACATACGACTACATGGTCAAAATAACATTTAAATATAGACTTAGCTAAGATAATCTATAGGTCAATGTATTAGTTGCCGAATGCGGAAAATTGTGAATCCAAGGCATTGGCTTATGTCCAATAGTAAATTGATACTGACTGATGATGAAAATAAAATAATAATTGGATTGTTTTTCATTATTATTCCCAGATTATAAAACTGAATAGATTTTTTTTTAAATCGTCGTTGAAAAATAACTGTTACGATATTTGAAAATACATATACACGGTATTATAATTTTTTCCTCCTAATTTTTTGGAAATGGATGAAAATGGAAATGGGAGAGGATGGAAATGGACATGATATGATAGTTAATCATAGATTAAAGATTGTGAATTCATCGTGATCTATTATATTATAACCGATATGTAGTATATTTACGGATTTTTTACATTAATTTATGCAGTGCTATGCTGCATTTTTCAATTACACTCACTTTAAAAAGAGACATCTAGTTCTCATTTATAGTACTATATCACTTTTTCACCACGCTTTATTGTTTTTTTAAGCATACGCTAGATGGCGCATTAATTAAAAAGAAAAAAAGCCTGCCTGTCGAAATAAAAATTTAATTTTGTTTAAAAAAGGAAATGTTTAATTGTTTTCTTGCTTAAACTATTTTACTACTCATATTTGTTGGACTATACCCAATCGCAGGCGTAGTGATTTTGTAGATATTTTGAGAAGTTTGCGTGATGTCACATCACGCAAGAATCATGTTCTTGTGCACAAGTAGTAGGGAAATGTAAAGTTCGTAGTTTTCGATTTGACTTTCAGTGTCGGTTTCTATCTATATTTGTAGCTATGCTTTTTCTCATAATTACCCCGATGAAATTTTTTTTATTTTCTTGCTAAAGTCTCCCGTAGGGTAAGCGCCATGGTTGACGTTTCAATGTTTCACAAGACTTGTCTTTTATTTAGCGAGATGTTTTTCTTAATGCAGTGACGTAGTGAGGATGTTGGCAGCTGGCGGAGCTCGTGGTGTTGGCAGTTTGGCAGCCACCAGTCAGACCGAAGCCGGCTGGATGACGCATGCGCGCCGGCCGACCTCAGCCCGTCCTCAACCAGTCGACGTTTCGCGCCACGCAGTCCTACATGTAAATAAATTCATTTCACGCTTACTGAAGTACGCATCACTTTCGTTTTCAGTTACAGTATCGTGTTTACGTGTCTGACTTTGTGTTCGTGTTGTGTTTGTCTTGGATTTTGTTGACGGAGACAACTTTTATTCGGTAAGTATAGATAAATTTAAATTGCGTTACATTTAAAATTTTACAAATTCGCTATCTTTTTTGCCTACTTTACATATTCATATTATTATTTATATGCCATTGTTTACTATTGATATCTACTTAATTGTAAGAGATTAATTGATACCGATTAGTTTTCCTTCAAAGGAAACCTTATCGTGACCTTGACCTCTGACCTAAGTCAATGTCCGCGAGGAAGTAGCGAATATTCTCAATTTCGGTTTTCATATCTTTTTCTTAGCATTTATAAATACATGGTAACTGTTGTCATAATTTTAGTTAAGTATTTTCATAGTTGTGCAAGATAAATTATTAAGTTAATATTAAGTTACTAAACATGCTTGTTCTAAAATTAAGAAATTAGAAACCAGACTTAGGTCACTGACTGCGGTTATAATTACAGAGCTTAATTCTAGACATGTCTGTTGTAATAAACATATCAAACTTTTAATTAAAGTTAATTAACAGATAATAACAAAAACTAATAAAAATCCCCTAGATCTAAACAAAGTAATAGTTGACAAATTTCCATATAAAAATCGTAATTGCTTATGATTTTAAAGTTTTGTTTTTTAAATACCTAATTAGTAAGATAGTGTGAATAAGAGAAGCGAGAAAATTACGTTAAACTTTATTATAAATGGAATCCCTAACATTTTCAAAGTAATTTTAAATTCATGAAGCAATAGTGAGGGAATATTACATTAAATGTTGGATGATTTTTAAAAATGGATATGATCTATACGATTCTACGTTACATCACATTCACTTCAATTGCTTTAATTATAAGTCCATTGACATGACTGGTTGGTTTGTTTTCGATTCAATAGTTCATTCATCAACAGGATACCTATCATTATATTGTTTTATAACAATAAATGTATTAGAGATTCAATATTGAAGGTGATTTATTGCATTCAAATACAACCGGGAAAATGATTGCATATGTTGCTTATAGAAAATATTGCGACCTAAGAGAAAGCGAACTCTTTTTGTTTCTAGTTCTACGACCGTAGAAACTACGAGACATAGGTAACCTTTTTTTTTATAACATAAGGTGGCAAACGAGCAAGACGCCACCTGAATCCCCCAAAATGGCGAAGTGGCCGCTTCCCATAGACATCCGCGATCACAGATGCGTTGCCTACCCTTATCCAACGGAGGAGGAGTCGCACATAAAGAGGATATTGCCCCTTCCTATGCATCTCC
>DVQG01001177.1:0-11494 GCA_018231605.1 Papilio ambrax
GTAAGAACTTACCTATATGGTGCAAAAAAAGCGCCATAATTGTAATTTTCAGTGTGATTGTCCATGACGGCAGGCGGGATCATCTTGTGAGCAGCCCTCGGTAGTGCGTTCGGTTTCACCAACTGACTGACTGCTGACTCTCTCTCCACGGTCCCACGTTTTATATCACAGATCCGCTAATGAAATTGAACGGATTATCCACGTAGATGCCGGTGATCGGATTAGTAAAGATTTCCACGATTCAATGACATACATAGATTTGTAGTGACGAATGCGTTGCTAATATCCATTAGTGATATCAAGGGTGTTGTTACGGGAGCTCTCTCCGCAACGAAACCGTACAATTGGTGAGCTTTTTTATTGTCAAAATAGCAATTACTCGCATTACGCTTCCAAATCGTATAATTTTGAACTCGGCAATATTTTAGACTTAAAACTTTTAAATTAAAGATGAATTGAAATGATTTTGATACTTAATATTAGTGTCATAATTAATGTATATTGTAACCTGGCGATGAATATGGATATTGAGTAAGTATTTAGATTAGTATACGTAATAAAATCAGACTATTGGTTTAAACCGCTTAGTTGATTCGTAAACATGCTAACAAGATTAATCTAATCGCGGTCTCATGACACATCTCCATATAGGTATATGCAAATGGGGCGATTTGCATACACCAATTTTTACTTACGTATTCAATTTTCACAGATAAAGTACTGATGTGAGTTAGGTGTATTAATACTTTATTGAATTTTTCTTTTGGACAAAGAACGCTTGTTTTTCTGGGACACCTTAAAATATGAAGATATTAAGATCAACTTGTTTAAACCGTATTATTGCACAGTATTTTTAGAGGAAAAGTTCAAAGTGCATGCAAATATCTTAAGGTATCGAAATCGCCCACAGAATCGACCTCAATCAACCATTTATATTACAGTTTTTATTGCCTCGTTCATCATTTCTACTATTATAAATGAAAATACTCTGTCCCATTTCTTATTAATAAAATCATCACCATTTGAAAATTATAATCATTAATAAGATAAAAAACAACTTCATCAACAACTTTAATAGACATCACAACAGCCATTTGGATCAAATACATACTACCTTTCCTTACGAGTACTTCACAAAGAAACATCGAAGTATGCTGTAGGTTTCTCCACCATATAAAAACTGATTGACTGTATAAAAATGTTAATAAAATGCTTTAGACTATTTTTGAAAAGGATTCACGTGTTTAAAAATATTTAGATGCGTGAGAGTTCTGTACACTATTTAATTGATAATGTTTTATATAAAACTGCATACATTTATTCTTAGTGTCTATGGTTGGCACGACACAAAATATTTTAAAAATATGAAAAGTACAAAAAAATAATGCAGAAATACGATTCACCTTCATTTCTTTATTAAGTTATGTATAATACAAAAAGTTTGAAACGCGTTTGTTTTAAATAAGTTAAATTGAAATAAATATTCCATTATAACCTATAGATTTTTAATAATCACCAGTTGTGATTATTATGAATATTGTAAACATAACATATAAATGTACTTTCCTTAGAGCCGTTAACGGTACCGAATATGAGCATAGTTAGTGAAGGGTGTATGTTTAACTTTTAACAACGTTATTTACAAAATAATAATGTCATATCATATGTACATTTGCCACTTCCTATGAAGTGAAACATCGACATTTGAACGCATGGGTTTTGTCTACTAAACACGTTTTGTAGTAGACAATACTTTCATTAACATATTAAAAAACACTAAATACGTTATACATGTTCCTAAATTATTATAGTGTGCCAATAACCAATTCTATGCCCTAACTTACCTTTTATTGCTTCTACAGTATCTACACTGACATCGATGGCACATTTAACAAACAGTTAGATATAATTATCACATTTTACACACATTAGTTTTAAGGGTTTTCTAAGTTAACATTATTAAAGAGGCCACCGTAAATCTGAGGTGTATGTAATGTTCATATAGTTTTTAAAAAGTACTATAAATTCTATTAAAACGAATGGCAATGGACAAGATTTTGTGTTTTTGTGAACTTAAATACTTCACAAGTTTATAAACATTTACAGCTAAATCTACTTTTGAAACTGCATTTATATTTACTTATTACGATATACATTTTCAGCAATGTTATATAGTTATTAAGTCTTCTTTGTTTTAATTACATTATAATTATGCGGTTAGTATTTTTTTTTTTTTACAAAATTCGCTTTTATCAGTCTTTTATCTTTTAACAAAGGGTTTCTAAAAAGTAGTTTCTTACATATTCACAGTGAGGAGTAAATAGATAAGATGTAAATTTACTTACATTAGTAAAATTTTATGTTAATTATGCAGATAAAACAGAGAAATAGCTGTACCAAAGTGTGAGGAATGACAAGTGATGACGGCGGCCTCTAAAAAGATACGTACTATCTTACATGTAACTTTATAAACATTTATGAAAACCAAATATATTAAAATTTACAAAAATATTTAAGTAATATAAGAATGTTAAAATAGGAAAACATTTCGTAGTACATTAAAGGCAGCGTGGTCTTTACAATTGAAAAGATTCAACGATTTCGTTCTGAGTAAATGTTATTTGCAGACAGTAAACACGTAGGTTTATGTTTCGGATATTGTATTTAGATCTTGTTCTGTTTCAGGTAACGTCTCTTCAGGTTCGTCGATTAGTATACAAGTTTGTGCGGACGGAAAGGGAGACATTTGCACAGACTCTAGCGGCGTCGCCGGGGCCGGGGGCGTGTTGAGGCAGGGCGGAGGCGCACTGCAAGATCGCATTTCTTGATCCACTGATAAGTGCTCCATTACAACTGTGTCAGGTATGTCGCTGTCTATTACTCTGTGTACATAAACATTTTAGATTAAATATTAATACTTACATAACATAAAATGGACGCATACGTCTACTTTACCTTACAAGTTGGGACCTACGAGCTACGAGCTATGTGTACGTAAACAAAACAAAGGGACTAAAATAAAATATATTAAAAACTGTGCTAGTAATTCCACAGGTTTTATTATGTATGAATATATTCATATTTTAAACAAATTACAGTTTTATATTCCACAACATGAATGCCCCGAAGTGAACCGAGTCCATTTGACAAATTGTCATAGGAATGATAAAAATGATGTTCGCAAATAATAATGGATGTAACATTTTACCTTGGGGTTGATTCTTCTATACAATTAATAGTGCTGATATTTTCACCAGATAAAGCTGAAACAAAAATTAAATATTTTCCATTAGTTTTCACACTCAGAGATGTCAAGATTTCAAGGGTGTAGGAAATCCATAAGAATGGTCCGGATATTAACAAATAATTCGGAGTTAATGGAATGTGAAAGTATTATTAGAGACATAATGTTGCTCACGAAACAAGGTGTCTTCCCGCAGGCGCTGTTGGCGGGCGAGGGGGCGGCGGCGCGTGTTGTCGCAGACGCGCAGTGTAACAGCTGCGCACGCGCCGCTGCCGTGCAGGTCCAGTGCCAGGGACGACTGCGACCCGCACTCAGACTCCGCGGCGCTCGCGCTGCGCAACACACTTAATGTTTAAACTAAATACATGTAGTCATAAAAAACATTTTATAATTTACATAAATGGTTGGTGGGTAGACTTGTGCGTTATTGAGTGGGTTTATGGCGGTTCAATTTTAACTATACATTTTATCACATAGGTTTAAATGAGCTTAAACACTGAAAAGTTAATTCGAGTTTTTCAAGTTCTAGCTTTTTAAAGTGAAATGGCTTAATCAGGAAAACACTTGCTATAAACATGACCTGTTAGCGTGACTATGTAACGGTAAATAACACAACAGAATCAAGTAGTTTATTTCTAATAAAATACAATCGTTCATAAAAAAGAGTAACAATAAGCTTAATGCTAAAAAGGTCAAGTACTTGCATAGTGCAGAACAAAAGCTCAAACGAAGTTTAGGATTTATTTCGTTTGCGCACTTTTAAAAAATAAGTTAAACCACTGGGCTAAATTCTGTAGTACTTAGTTTATTAAACTCGAAAACAAAAAGTTTTAGAGCGCAGTATGTTGCTTGTTGAATTACACGGTGAAGTGAGCGCCAAGCCGCCGCTCTCTTTGCATGCAAAGTAAGTACCTGAAGTATCCACGGGAAAGATGCTAATAAAGCTTTTCAAATTGCGAATTACTTATACTTACCAAGTATCGGCATTTGCTGATCGAGTATAATTAATATTAGTTACTAAATAAAAATAATTAACCAATTTATTTAAATTAGAATATTAAAAAGAAAAACATTTGATTGTAGCAAATAGCTAACTATTTGTAATGCAATTCTACTGCTCGGTGTCAGCAAGGTGGTGGCAAATCAAAGCAAATGATCCAAATATGTAATGTAAATCAATGACAACAAAATATCACTATCTCTCGGTTGTGTTTGCCAATTAGGCAATATATGAATATATAAACATCGGACGATCTTTTACACACAAAACGAATTTTTAACTTTTATCATTTATACCTGACTGCAGATTGAGGCGGCTCATCTACTGATAGCGCGTAGCGGCGTAGCGGGCGGCGTAGCGCACTCACCGGCAGCAGCGGGCGCGCGCCTCCGCCGCGCAAGTCTGGCGCTGACCCAAAGCGTGCGCGCTCGCGTGCCTTTTCGCCACCTCTGCGTCACACATTCACTCTAACACTTCCTTTCTTCGAGACCCACATCCCAAGACTTTGTCGCAATCAATTAAATGGCAAATAATGGCCATAGATAGATATAAACCAGACTTATGTTGATCAATGCATATCGCCTACGACTTACTTAAGCTCTATTAACTTAGCAAATGGTATAAACTTGACGCACAACTCATAATATGATCGACCCCCAATTCTGTTATATGACATGTTTATAGTAGAATTAAGGGTTTGGTCTGTTATAAACACATACATTTAATATGAAGTGTGGTATGTACCTGGAGCAGAGTTGCGCGGGGCGAGTTCTATGTATAGGTGGCAATGGCAGAGCGTGTGGCAGCGGCAGTGGTAGTGGCAACGCGTGTGGCAGGCGGTATACACCTAGCTGGTCGAGGCGAGCGGGCGCGCCGGCCGCGCAGGGCGGGCCGCGCCGGGGCAGAGGCCGGGGCAGCGCTTGCGGCCGCGCCGGTGTAACTTTAGCCGCGCTATCCCGCGCCTCGAATGTCATGACGCAAGCAGCCACTACTATGAAACCTGATCAGTCAATGATTTTAAAATTTATTATTAACATAATTATCTAATTTTATTACAGGAGAAACATAATAATATAATAATTGAAATTTTTATAAGTGCTATTTAAAATAGATTTCATTTTTAGTAAATCGTGCATTTAATTAGTTATTTGAAGAGTTAAGTATTTATGCACTACCTCCAAATCCCATGACAATAGGCCCAGCGTATGAAAGGTTATTGAGATGAAACCCCCTGGCCTCATCTTTAACTGACACGGTTGCGTTACCACGTATCTCTTGCGCCACGGACAATATGTCTGCGTAATAACCTAAAACACATACAAAACTTTATTGAAAATCTAACTAATTTAAGAGCTAGACATATTTTTCTATCATTTTCCCTAAGCGAAGAAGGTTTAGTTACATAAAGTTATAGCAAATCAAACATATACTTAAGTACTTTTTTTATACTTCGTCAGGCATTGTTGGACTATTGTGTAGATAAAATCAAAAGTAAGTAATAAAAAATAACTAAAAAAACAAATCACTTTAATATTATTATAAAACAGAAGAAACTGTATTAAACCATTGTTACTCTATTTTCATTCGACTTTTGCGTATGCGTTTTGTAAAATGACATTCAGTGACAATGTAAGTTCTTTTGTAACATGCACGAGCCGGCATCAGCGCGGCCCGGAAGCGGCGCGGCGGCCGGAAGCGTCAGCGAGCGCTGGGAACCCAGCGTCGATCCGGCGCTCCAGCCACACTTCCGGCACGATTTAATTATAATTGGAAATCATTACATACATTTGTAGTAAATCTAGTAAAATTAATATTTAAATAGGAAAAAGTCCGCCTACTCGATGCGAGAGTGCTGCTATATGTAGGAGTGCAGTAGTATAAGTCCGCCGGGAGCGCGTGTACAAATCAAATGCACATTTTAATTATTACATTATAAAATAATTAAGAACGTCTCATGAGAATTTCATTGAGCAAATGTTTACACTAGCTATTAACATTTTTTCTAATTAAAATTATCTTATCTTAATTAAAATTTCTGTTACGCTTTAATTTTGATAAATAAATTAGATTGTAGGTATTTTAAACGCTAAAGAAGTTATAATCTATAATTTTTACATTTCTTCATAGTACATGTTGATATACTATGTGGGCATTTGTAGCACTATTGAGTAAACATATCAACAACGTCAACACGAGCTCGGTGCTGTCGGTACATGGCATTTTCAGGTTAATTTCGATGAGATTATGATAGTTAAAATTATTTACTTGCACTTCATTTTCTTATATAAAATGTACTTTACACGCTACGCCAATCCTGGAATTTGAAAAGGGTAGACATGTTTTTTGTTTGTTTACATTTTGATTCTACTGTTATAATTCGAAAGTGCAAGAAGTAATGATTTGCTTAGATTTGTTTGCCCCTATCACTATGACTTCTTAGAATACATGATTTGATTTTAAAGTGTAAGGAATTCGTTAACATGTATTAATGGAAACAGTTTTGTGTGTGTCTTATAGCAGGGAATTTTGGCAGATGGTCATTAAGGCGGGCATTATTATTAGAAAAGCATAGTACCTATGACCGCCATAGCGGAGCCGAGCAGCATGAGTAGCAGGCCGGCGGAGAGTGCGCGGCACGCGTGCCACAGGCACTGCGAGCTCATCTTGCCGCGGACCACCTGCAACATGCTAACATGTAACGTGTCTACTGTTACGTACAACTATATTATGTAGGTCAGCTGTGTGTACGTCACATTTAAGAAAGATTCTCTTTTTTAACAAGATCGTACCGAATTCGTTGTTCGTTCGTTCTTCCGAGCTTTACAAAACAACTGCCAATTTTGTGCTTACCAAATGTGTTTGTGAAACTATAAAAACGTTCTGAAATCTGAGACACATTTTGGTGTCACGTGGTCAAGTGTCATAACACGCGCCAACGAAATGTGTAAACAAGTCATAATAGTAACTTTTATTACATAATATTTTATAATATATACTCACCGAGTATTTTTCTTATAATTAGTCTGTAATTGGCATTTATCTTACTATGTTATCAGGTACTATGTTAAAATATATGTAAGTGTTCGCGGTAAAGGAGGTTCCCTTTACACTCGATCCAAGTAATCGAATGTTCGCAGGGGAGGGGGATGAGTACATAAATATCCGATTAAATTTCCATTCATCCGTCACTTACGCGGATGATAATAGTTTTAATGTATTCATCGAAGCGAGTTGCGTGCGCAACAAGTCCTCGGCCAACTGTTGAGTGAGCTTTCAACGGCCACTTAAAACATCATCTATTTTTTTGTTTAAACTATGTATTAATTGACTGCTGTCACAGACGTTTCCTAGGAAATTAAATAAAAGAGTCGCAAGTTAATGACAACTGGGTGCTTTGCTACATTGTGGGATGGTTTTGTGTGAGTACCTGGACGTTCCAGGTGGCCCCGGAGGCGGGGTGGGCGCGCCGCAAGGGCCCGGTGACGCTCCGCGCGCGCCTCATGCCGACTGCGGTCCAGCCGGCGGCTGCACACTGCGCGCGCACGCAGCCTCTCCGCTCCTGGCGTCCCGGTTTAACTTGCTAAATTCAATTCATCTTTAATGCTACTGAATAAGAGACATGTTTCATTGTGGCCACCTCGACGGTGCCTCGCTCTATGTAGGAGACGACTCGTCTTCCAGACATCGTCGTTACTCGGTAATAGAACGACTCGATTGCGTTGGAATTACGAACCGTAAGCAGAATTGGGATGCTGCGTTTGAATGACACATAACTATCCTTATTCGTATTAGCGTCCGGTTGCTTTTTGCTGCGCAGACTTCGTCTGGGACAGGGAGCGGTGACTTCGATGTCACGAACATTCCCCTATGTCACTGATGTAAGGTGAAGGTATGTCACTGTGAAGGTATTCGTTTCAGGCGCGAAATGTTAAAGTATTTATTTATAAATTGCTCATAATTTTTGTCAATCTTTAAATAATCTGTAATAACTACCACAAAAGGATTTTTACGAATACATATTGACAACTAACTTTATTTGTGTACTCTCTTATCAATTCTCATTGTATGCCACTTTCATAACTGCGAGTCACTAATAATGTTATTGACAGTTTACAAATGAAAATTACTAAAAATTACATAGAAATAATTTACAAAGTCAAAGATATACACAAAGCTATTAAAACGGGTTAAATTAAGAGGAATATGTTGCAACGTATATAAAACAATATATATGTATACATATAAAAAAAAAACAATATATGTATTTATATATATATATATATATGTATACAATTTTAATTAAATTAGGTCAACGGTCACCGTAATTAATCGTAACCGACATGGGGGTCGATAGGGGTCTGTTGGTATACATTTATGTGTACATCTTATAATATTATGTTGAAACTAGCTTTCGCCCGGGACTCCGTACGCTTGGAATTAAAAAAAAAGAAAGTTAGTAGCCTATGTGTTCTTCCAGACTATCCGCTACGTCTATGTCAAATTTCACCGAGATCCGTTAAGCCGTTGAGGTTACAAACTCTAACAAACATCCATCTATCCATTCATTTAAACTTTGGCATTTATAAACTATAAAATAAGAGAATATGAAAATATTATAATAAAAACATTTTTGGGTTATTCCAAAAGACATTTTTTATTATTAATGTTGTAAAATATAAATTGTCTCTACAAAATGTTAGTCAAAATACCTTTGTATAGAATTAAATCTTGTAATGTTATCATGCTCATGCAATTGTAACAAACATCCTTTAAAACAAAATGAAAACATTCACCACTTAATACAAGAGGAGATAATCTGCGATAATTCGAAAGTTACTTCAAGTAGCATTTATTTCCAATATCTCAAACAAAACTCGAGCTAAAATCTGAATATTGTAAGATTATGCTCGTTAGTGCAATTCTAAAGGCGGTTCCTTGCCAAATATGGCCAAACAAATATTAACATAAAATACGTTATGGGACTTGTGCGTTGTACGATGGTATATTGAGTATTATATTATTTGGTCCAGGGATCTTCAATTTGGCACATTTATTGCGCAGTTGCCTTGTCTCCGGAATAATGGGCGAATTTTAACACTCCCGTAATAATTCATAAATGATATATATCCACTACTATTGAAGCATTTTGGATTCGGATTTATTACAACTTTATTTTCATGAAAGTTATTTATTTTGATATTTTTAAAAATATCAAAGTTATAAATTATTATGGTAGAAAAATTAACGGTTATTTTCAATGTTATTTCTCTTTAACAATAGGTTGGTTTTTCACAATTATTAGTTTGATTTTAAGGATATACACATTAAGATATAAACACATAAACATTTGAACTTTTTATTTGTATAAGCAAAGCACTTATCTCTATAGTCCAATTGACCTATTCGTTCTGTTTTAAATATTGCAGTAGTTAAGTAATTATTTAGTTTTATTTTTTACAAATGTGCAGTGTTTTTGTTTTAGTCAGGTATTTCTAATGTACCGAATATTTGCGCCGAGAACTTTCAGGAGTTTGAGGCCGGGAATTTTTTTTTAAACCTGAATTTATGTTTAAAAATGCGTGTCTATATGTTCTCAATGTCCGTATTGTTTACTACATGTACGAGTAGGTCACAAAGTAATCTACGATAATGTTTAGAATATAAAGTAAAGCTTTATCTTTTTATTACATATTGTATAACCCTAATGAGGCTGACACACTTTAATTTTTTGAATCATATATAAATTTCATTGTATTCTAATTTAAATGAAAAATGTGGTGATTTTTTTTTTCATAACGCTGAAAACATTTCTTAACTTGTGTTACATCATAATTATACATTAAGAAGTCATCACATAGTAACTTGTTTTTTGTTAATATGTCATTTTGTCCAGATTGTACATAGAAATATATTTACACGGTTTACTTATGCGAGACTAAAGAAAAAAAAACAATGATCTTTTTAGGGTTAGACGGAGACAGCTAGGTTTCTATTTACACGGTAGAGCGGTTACGTCGCTGCTGGCTGGTAAAGTGAATAACTAATTCAATTGAGATTAAATTCAAGTAAGACGGAGTAGAGGGTGGAGCGTAGAGTGTAGAGCGTAGAGCTTGCAATCTCCGCGCTACGTCTGCGGCGTAGCGAGGCGCTACCGTCACGGCCGCGGCCACGCCACTGGGACACGGTACGACCTCTACAAGCATGTCCGCAAAACTTTTACGCTATGATAGTTATACCCTAATGTAATTCTTTTATTGTAGCATTAAAATTTTTTTGATTATATGAAAAATGTAAAAAAATCTAATTGACTATAATTAATGTCGAAACCGTGCATGTGAGTCCTTTTGTGTTCCGATAGTTAAAAAACAAGTCGTATATGAAAAGTGTGTTACTATTATGACTACTTAATAATAGATTCTGTAAAAATGACTAAGAGGAACATGTTTTGCAAGAAAAACCATAACATGATTACATTCAAAGGAAGTTGGGCACTTCGGGGACAGATATTTCAGTCGAGAGAAATGTGTATTTATTGGCTCCCAACAACCTAACGTCAGTTACTTGTTCGCGATTGTATTTTCTCCGCTTCTCTACTTTTTGCTCCGATCAAATAGGGATAACTTGTTTTAGGTACATCGTATGTTTGTTTATAATAGTTTTCCTGGCTATCATAAATTAACGTTCTAAAGATTTTGTTATCTTACTAGTTTTGACCAAATATTAATATTGTATATTAATATAATATTAATTAATAATAATTAATTATACCATTACTACCACCTACTACCATTATACCATTATTCTATTAAATTCACCATAAATAGAAAAAACCACAATGAAAATCTGTATTTCATTTCCGATTCTCGCATAATATTTAGTTTTGAGTGTATGTAGTGTAGTACCCTCAGGCCAGCAAAAGAAAACTTTAACTAACTATCTATACAAGATCTGTAAATGGTCAGTTGCATAATGTTTGCAATAGTTATAAGGACATTTAATTGGTAAAGTCATTAGAGCCGGCGGTAGTTATATTGAATAGACGTTGGATTGCATTGCATTATTATTGGAATGCCGCAGCTGTACCTGCGGACTAAATTGATGGTTGACGATTGTGCATTTGAGAGATTTGTCCGGCGTGCGGGTGGCGGGTGGAGGGCAGACGGGCGCGGGGCGGCACGTGGCCGGGGCTCGGCGCGGCTGCGCGGGCCGGCGCGCCGGGCTCCGGCCGGGCTCGCGGCATTCCCCGCCGG
>DVQG01001178.1:0-11492 GCA_018231605.1 Papilio ambrax
AGGTGTAGGAGTGTCACTAGAGGCGCACACTCGAATGTCATTAATCGAACGGTAAAGGAATGCCATTGTTGTTGCTCGTCTGTGTATTTTTTAACTGATGCTGGTTCGTGATCGTGCGCATGATTATGACAGGTCGCCGAGAAAGTGCTTCGAGCACTTGTTGGTGGGCTTTATCAGGTTGTATAAATAAATAAGATAGGACCCACCAAACTGCTGTTAAGTGTTTAAGCCTTTAATTGATTTAAACAAGGATATTCTTTAGTACGTACAAAACCCCTGACGGAAAATATGCGTTTTTTTGCGATTTTAACGTTTATTGGGTTTGTCTGTAATCATTTAAGTTGAATTCGCAACACAAGACAATTCTATCGAAATTGAAATGATGAATTTTAAAAATTACAGTTATGTTTTACAAGAAAATGTAGTTTTGTTGAGGGGGGAAATAGTACACATGAATTTTTAGGTACAAGAAGCAAATAATTACGATTAACATTTTAAATTCAAATTAGTAATATTAACGATATATGAAGATTGCTGATAGCTTAGATAAACAACAAAGCACAGAATTAGTGTGACATTAAAAAATTAAACGTAAAGTTATAATTTTTAGAGCGCAATGTCAGAGAGTAAAATGATGGTGCGTGGACACAATGGTTGCGGCTCGGCGGCGGGCGGCGGGCAGCGGGCGCCCCGCGGCGCGCTCGCCTCCACCACACAAAATGAGATAAAAACACGAATAAAATCCCTATGTAAATTAAATTTGTAGATCTACGCCCGTTCGGATACAAATAATTTTAAAACATATCAGAAAGTTTATTAGTAATTCTTAATATATTTGACAGCTAAATGAGATTCGGTTACGTACTTAATGTGGGTAGTTAGTGTTAGTTTGAGCTACTGCGTATTTTTTTAAATACTGTCACTATACCACAAATAAGATATGTTACAAATGCTCAACTTTTAAACAAATATCGTGTTATGGTATTTAATTTAAACGAAATCAATGTAATTGTAACAAGTATAATAGGTGTCAAATATCTTGGCAGCTCGGAATATCGTTCGAGGCGGTACGAAGAATATTTTTGGTGCACCAGAGCGATTGCATTATGCAAGCTGCCACAAGATATTTTAAAATACTTATACTTCAAACACCTATATCAAACTGTTCTATTCTCACTTAACTATATCATGCAACATAGGCAATAATTGTCAATGGCGTTAGAATTAAATCAACACAGTCGCAGCGTTTAAATCAAAATACGATGTAATAAATCTTAACAAAGCGAACCGAACGTAATTCAACACTAGCTCGTCTAGACAACGGACGAAAGTGATTTACCGCCTAATAAACAGGTTACAATTTATTACTAAATACAAAACCCGATCAATATCTGATCATAAAAATAATCAACAGAATTCTTAAAGTCTTGTTTGATTAGCGCTAGGTGTTTTGATTGCTTTTAGAGATCCCTGATCTTGTCTACTGTAAACAATTAAATATATTTATCGAAGTGAAGAATCTCTTACATCTGTTCGTTTTCTTTTTCTCTCCGTTGTGGAGATATACATGACACCATCTGTTTTTTTTTAACCATGCGATAGTTACTTTAGGACTACCTACGTACCAAGCCGCACTCCAGAGCAGTGAGTTTAGTTCACCTTGCATTTGAGAAATATTAAACTTTCGGTAAAAATATCAAAATCGTTAATAGTTTGCAAAACATATGTAGTATACGGTTATAAAAATTTAACACCAATAGACAAAGATATGGGGTTTTTACACTTGGAAGTTAACGCAACAAAATTTCCAAATAATTAATCAAGAATGTAGTTTTTAATTAATAGAACTTGTTAAAAACTAGTTACAAACTGAGCTATTAATTGTATAGTTTATTTATATTATTATTTTATAAAGTAATTTATTACTTTTAAGGAATTCAAATTATTACCATCCAATAATTTTATTACTATTGATACTTTCGGTTGACGTTTTAATATTTACTAAATTATATTAATTGTAACATTTCTCATTTTAATTTCAAGATTAATTTCGATGATATGTAAATATTAAAATATCCTTACTTTTTAAATTTAACACGAATTTTATTAATTTAATATTTTAACATTTAAAATTTCTTCTATTGATGGACCATTTTGATAACAGTTTGCAAAAATCACTTTAAAATATCAACTAACTACGCCATACAAATTTCTTTAATCATGATCGTATTTCACATTTCAAATATGTACTGGTCGAAAAACATTATTATATTATAATTCTAACAAATTTAATTGATTTTCAATGTATGTAATTCTGTTAAAGTACTGGTATTAAAAATGTACTTTCGAACTTGGAATTATTATAATCATTAGTGGTAAGGCACTAACGGCCAAATACTGAAACGAATCTTAAACATTTTGCTACGTAAACACCGTTTACAATCTGAAAGATGTCAATTTTTTTATGGAATTTAGATTTTAAGCGTGGTTTTATAATTTAAGACGCTGTTACATATTTAAAGGACGTTTCAGTAATCGGCTGTATAGCTCGCATCTGCCGTATGAATTTGCATAGCCGCTGATTGGGATGCAAGATTAATTCTCGTTATACCTTTTTGTTTCGATCACTATTTACGTGCAATCAGGCGGGTGAAGAAAAAAAACGATCATTATCATACTTCAGCCCTTAAGCTATTTTTTCAGACGCTAAACAAAAGGGGCGCTTGTTTGTTATTAGGTTGGGGCGATAATGTAATAGAATTACTTTTTTTTCTTCGAAAAAATCATCATTCAAATCCGCCAGCTGATCAAACGGGGAACAGTGATTACAGATTAGCATTTTTTTATCTGGCAACGAATTTAGAAATTAATGAAAATCTATTACTGATCGTACTGTTTTCAATACACTTATGAGTATGAAATCCGTTTGAAGCATGTGTATACAATCCAACATTCAAAAACAAAAGCATAATGAATAATGCATCACGACCCCAAATAAACGAGAGGAATTCATAGAGTGAGTTATCACTTCATCTCGCAACAGTAACAACCCTAGTTGCAAGGGCATCATTAGCCGAAATAAGACCATTAGCAGTCCTTTCTCTTAGCAGCCATGAAAGGGTTAAATCGGCCCTTCTGGCACAATGGTTTTATTCTATTACGGCCGCTTACACGCGCGATGTGATAAATATGAATGTTGAACAACGCGGATTATGGCTCCTTCGCCGGGGGTCAAAATATTTGAATATGCTTCGGAACAATTTGTGAAGGGTTAATTGGCAGTTGGGTGTTGCCTTTATAAAGTTCTCTGTGGTAATGTAGACGGTTAACGATGCTTTCTAGTAGATTTGCAAATAAGTTTTGTAAATAAGGGTCTAGTCTACTTTGATTGTGAAACATTGATCTAAGAATCTTACTTACATGTATATTCAAAGATGTACATACATCTTAAAAGTAAACTCGATCTCAAAATCGCGTGACAATTCGTGCATTAGTTCAGCTTTACATTTGTAATAAAATATTTTTAACAACTATAAAGGTAAAATTTTAAACATAACAATTTCTAGATGCAGAGATATAAGTGTATATTGTGATATTGACATCAGGTTTACTAACAGAAACATTTGAGTGCTCTTCAAAATCCAGCGAGTCTACCATCGCCGTCCAACTGGTTCCGTACAATAATTATTCAGAGAGAATCAACGTCAGCGTCGATGGCTAATTACAAAGCGCTGAATGGGGCTTTGCCTCGTGAAAAGAGTAAAAAAAAAAACAATTATTAACGATACAGTGGCCGCCGGAGTGGCCCGGTGCGCTATGTCACATCTGTTCCGCCGCTAACCCTCGCAGATTAAAGTGATAATTATTCTGCAGCCATAATTATTGGATTTAAGCTTATATTCCTTTGTATTGTTACAACTATATCGATTTTTGGCTGGTACAATGGCTTTAATCCTGCATTGTCCTACGCCTAATTACGATAAATCTCATTTTGTGCATGTTACATTTCTTTGTGTTATTTTTCCATCAACACTGTTTTAATTGCATTACAAAAAAACGTTTTGGCATATCTTTTAAAATCCAGTTAATTTGAAGAGATATGTGAAATCTGAACTATTCTACACCAATCAGTGACGCAAGAAAGTAATCTGTAGGCGTCATGAATGTAAAGAATTAATAAGTTTCCAAAGGATCCTACACATTTAAGACCGATATCGTTTTGTCTAGAACTACGGATACGTACGTCCATAGTTTATTATAACTGACATTATAGACCTCACACATCAGTCACGTCAAAAACATGTATTGTTGCAAAGACGAACGATGGACACCGACAGTGACATTGTAACTAGGAACTGTGATTGACCACCAGTTCCTACACAATACGTCATCTAAACAACTTTGACGTGACTAATTTAACGGTATCATGTCGTGTGCATGAACCCTAATAAATAGGAATAAAACTCTATTCTTTAAAACCAGAATATATTTCAAACTTCTGATACTGTCAAATAGATCTAATATTATCGATTTTAAAGAAAACTAATGCAAATAATTTAGTTAGATACAAACATCACTATTTAAATCCGAGTAAACTTTTATGTTACAACTCTAAACGCACCCTAACCTATAAAACATATGGCGGGCCACGTGCCGAAAGGGTTAGGATCTTTTGTTTCTCCACTTTGATGAAAAAAAAGAATGTGAATGATGGTATCGTTTTCAATGCGCACAATAATTACTGTGATTCGACTAATTGTTGTGTCGAGGGCCGCGCCGCTTTGTTTTCGAGCGCGATTTCGCTTTGACCGTGTTTTCGCATGCCATATTGAGACTCAAGTGTTCTCTCTTTGTAGACGTTATTGACAGTGAAAATTAGTTCCCTGTAATACTCTAATAGAGGAGTTCGGTATCTAAACAGTAGGGATACTGGTGGAAATGTTATCTTTTACATCGTTAATTTATACTCGTAGGAAACCAAGAAGTTTATAGTCAATCTAAACAGTTGAATATCGACTTTATTGTTAATGTCTATGGCCAGGAAACGTAAAATTCATTTTCCTATCTACGAATGACCGACCACGAGACCCTTCCCTTCTGTTTTAAATTTTAAAAAATCCTCAAAAAAGGAAGTTTTATAAATTCGTTATTATTTTAATAATTGACCAATCATAATATAGTAAAGTTATTAATAAAACCAGTTAACATTCGGTATGTAGCATTTACAGTTTTTACGATTCAACAATCCATTGCCCAATCTATATAAGTGTTTGTTTTTAAATATATACTAGTGTATATTTACATATGCAATCAATTTGCAGTAAAAATATGATCAAGCAAAATAGCATTTTCGTGCATAGAAGAGAGAGTTCAATTTTAATATAATAAATAGTAAAGTGTTTTGCATTCACATCGTAGTTTAATTACACATTCATATGCAAATGTGTATACGAATGCCGCAAAGATTCGTACGTACATTTTACCAGTAAATATGCATTCATGCGTGCTCCGGTACATGTCGGCACCATAATTAGCACTGATATGAATGGAAGGTTTTTGTCAGAAATTGCCAGAGTTTGAATGCCGGTGAATGCAAAGTGGGCTTTTTAATTCCCCCGACAGTTCTACCGTTTTATTTTTTAATTTTATAGAGTAGCATGGTGAATCTCTTTGGTCGATTTTCAATGATTGAATGTAAAAACAAATTATTTATTCTAATGAATTTTTTGATGGTGTCGATAACTGAAAGTCCTATAAGAGTTCTTTTTTTGGTATTCTGCTAAAATCAATCGGTATTAAAACAAAATTGGTATTAGGTAGAAATAAATAAACGGGAGTAAAAAGTAGTTTTAGCTAATAAAATTGTGTCTCTGACCTCCAACTTAAGCTCATTTTTAATTACCGCTATAAACGTAGATCGTTTTTCGTCATCGTGTACTTGATCAAAGTAAAAGATTCAAGAACTGTGCTTCGAGCAATAAAATAAATCTTTCCGTTAAGAGGTATACCTGATCCCGAGGCCTAAACAAGCCCCGAGTGTTCGTTACGGGCTTAATTAAAAAACAAAATCAATTTTATTAATTGGAAGTGTTAAAAATGGGCGGAAGAGGCGTTCGGGTCCCGTATCTCGATCGTATCTCTTCTTTAATCCGACAGTGAATGTGTTATTTTTACTTTTCTCAGTGGATATCGAATAAATTTTATCGCTCGGGACTAATTTGGTTACAAATTTATTTGGCTGTGGGATCGTTAACAAGGGAGTACGTCCTCATGACTATCGCGCCTGCACTCTTTAGTGCTCCAACATGGTCGTTATATCAATATATCGATACTACAACTTTGATAAAATGAAGACGACACTATACTTAGGATTAAATAATAATTTTTTTCTTAAATAATAACAATATGGTGGGACATCGGAGCGCACGAGTTTCCGAAGTATAAAATTTTATTGTTACGGTTGTACAGCGATCGGTTTAACACTTTTAAAATATACGAACTCGAAGACATTGATATCCGATTGTTTATATTATTGTTGTTTTTAATAACTGTGTCACGGTCCTCATATTCTGTTCCAATAATAAAAACGGCCCGTTTGCACTTGGCCGTAAAAATATATGCTTCGAATAAAAAAAAATTGGAATCAAGTTTTTTTTTCGAAAGCGAAATTTCTGAGCTTAAAGTTAAAATGCTCAGTTTAGTGAGACACAGTGCTGATTTGAATACTTTTAATTTGACCAGCTGCGAGAAGTGTAGTTCGTAAATTCCCATTGATAACGCTCTCACCTTGTCGCCGAGTGCAATGCACATATAAATTATGTATTTCATTTTTTTATTGTACAATCAGTTGTACGGCAGCAATAATGTCAATATCGATTTAATTTAAAACGCTTGACACTGTTTTACATCTTGCATTTATTGGTTAATGTTTTATTCCAAGTATAATTTTTTTTCCGTCGACTTTAGGTACAAAAGCAGAAAATGAAGATGATATTATCCTTACCCAAGTGTTTCAAATTAGCGAAATCTTTAGAAGTAAAGATACACCTTTATTTGAATAGCCCTTTAAAATATCTTATGACTTAAGTAGGGTTGGCTGATATTTCTGTCAGAGAGCGTATTAAAATTGTAGTTAAAATAGCTAGACAATTGTCTTTCTTCAAATTAACATTTAAACAGAGGTGAAAATGTCGAGACTTGACAATATGGCTCGGTGTTTGTTTTGTGTCACGACTTAACGCTTCCAGTTAATCAGGCATAAGATCCGAGTTGTTCGGAATAAACAGATCAGGGCATATCGTTGTGTGGGATGTCGCTAACATGCCGCTGCCTCGCGCTCTAACTCTTAGCGTTCAATACTGCTTTTGCACAGAGATGGACTTAATAATAAAGATATAGACCTAGAACAATTTGTTTATGCACATTTGTAAATTGTTCATGGAGTCAATGTAGATTATCTTTGAAGGAGAATCATTATAGGATTTGCTTCTTGAACGTTTACACCAACATTTTTCTCTAATCTTTTTAATTACTCAACGTGTACTCAGTAATTAAAAAAAATGTGTCCCTACTTATCCTATGAAACAGGAACTAGTTTTTGAAGAGTTTATGAGGTTTACATTTACCTCCAAAAAAAATTAAATGAAAATATTTCGAGTACGTCCCATGCATACGCGAAGTGCAAAACTCTGTCGATTGCGGTGCGGGCTAATGTAGCTGGCGGGGCAAACCAATGCCACGTGGGCCGGTCGGTATTAGCGACAGTTCCTTACTACAGTAACATACTTACATGTACACATTGTTGCTTAAATTTCTTATTGGTCTTCTTTTAATTTCTTTATAATAAGCTAAAGAACGTTCAATTAATATTTCAAATAACTTTTAAAAATAGAATAAACATATCATACTTCATACTAATAAATAATGCGAAAGTTTGTTTGCGTCATGGGATGAATGGATGTTGGTTTGAACTTATCTCTTAACGGAATTTCATTAAATTTGGTACAGATGTAGAACATAGTCTGGAACAACTCATAAGCTACTTACTAAGTTTTTTTTTAATTCCTTTTAAATAAAGATAGTAGTACAAAAACAAAATGTAAGCTATACATCCCAGTGTCTTGACTTGCATTGAATAGAAAAAAATTATTAAATCAGGGGATACGTAATTAAATCATAAATCAAAATATCCCAGGTGTTATTCAACGAGCATGTTAAATCAATTTTCAATCAGTACATGAGGAGCACTTCTCTAAATCGTCGCGGACGTCACTCAATCGAGTTTTTTTTTTTATCTATGAATTCGTTTGACCCGAGGTCTCCCACCCACGAAGGCGAGATTCATAACCGTTTGATACGGCTGTAAGTGAGAATTATCCTTTACTTTAAACCCTTTGTGGCGCAAAGTCTTAAAATCAACGAGCTTATGATCTTTAATAAATAAAGATAAGATTTGCTTAGTGAACTATCTTTAATACTATAAATAGAATTTCGAGACAGGCTGTCGAAATTAACCTCTGGAGAATTAAGAACTTTAATGGTTGGTGGTACGCACTGCAAAACAATAAAGTAATTCCTAATAAGAATTGGTAGCATATTAAATAATAAGCCCTTCACTTAATCTTTACTTGTATATAATAAATGTATACGTATGTATGTATTTATAGCAAGGTTTTAGTAAAGAAATTTCTTAAAATTCTTGATATCTGTAATTTTATTAGTTCATGGTAATTTTGTTTAACAGAAAATGGAAAATTGGTTACGATAACATTTAACATTACAATTTCAACGGTCGCATTGCAATCTAAAGAAAATCATATTAATAAAATAAAACATATTACTTTCAAACGACACAAATTGATCGCTTCGTACAGCTAAATAAACATTAAGAAGTGTCGATGTAACGCGATTTAAACAAGATGAGAATCCGTGTACATATAGTTTTTGTAAAAATCACGTGTGCCACATTCAGCCGAACTGGGTTGACCCGCGGGTCGGGCTCTCGCCGGTCGTATCATAATTACCAGTGAAATAACCTGATTGTGATCACCTCACGCACACAACGAAGCTTTTGTGTTGCGCCAGCGATGCTCAAAATTCAAATGTCATTCATTTATCGATTGTAAATATAAGTTGTAAGTGCAATGATCTTTTAAGTTTTTTAATAATAAAAGTAAACATTTATTTCGTGACACTAAATTAAATAATAAATCTTTTTTCTTTTACTTTTTTGTAAAACATGAATCCAGTTTAAGGGTTTGTCAAGACAACGGTCAAGTTGTGAAAGTTTCTAACCAATGCTAGAGCAGTCCTTGTAACATCCAATACTTTACATCTAAATTTTTACTTTTTAATTTATTGTTTTACACATACTTGAAGTAGTTCCAAGAACTACATTTCCTAGAATACTATAACGATAACTCAAAACTGGTGAGTTTATATTTTTATATTTACTGAAATAAATAAAAACAGCTTTTATTTATGCCTGCGGATAAAAAAAATAAAATTTAGTGATATGTTCATTTTTAATAATTTGTTGGTTAATTAAAATAAGTTTGAGAACCATACTGCAACAATGAATGCCAATGTGCGTACCAACCAATCGGTGTTCTGGTACAGCACCCCGAAATCTTTCACATACCGACGGGACTTTACCATTTTGTCTAACTGCCTGTTAAATGGCCGAGTCGAGCCGTCGATACATCAATCACACAAACAAACATGTATCATTTGAGGCTCAGTCGTTTTTTTCGCTTCAATTAGATCTTTTGTAATGTCTGGATAAAAACGGACACAGTTCGAAATAAAATTAAACGCGTCGTTTAACATCGACTTTCGTGAGGCTCGTGGTCTATTGTGTGCATTGATTTTTTGTTTATTAAGTACCCTTTTGTGGTTGTTAGTGTTTGTAATATTTTATAAACAATAGTGAATGGTGATTTTTTTTACGTAACACTCCAAGATATTTCTGGTTTGTGAAATAGAATAGAATAGGATATACACATTTACATGCGGCAATTAAATTTATATGAAAGAAGATATAGGTGTAGACAATTCAAGTATAAGAACAATCAAGACGTTATTCTTCAGTACAAGTAATTGTGGTAAAAATTGCAAATGTGGAACAAATTAGGGATGGAGAATTGATCATTGAGAGATATATTCGCCAATCGAAATGTAATGGAATAATAATATTTATCAATTGAAATGTGCAATTTACATTTTATGTAACCAAAACTAAGTACCAAATTTCGCATCTGCCCCATCCCATCACGATTCCGAGGTCTGACAATTCGTCAGCATTGTCTGGGAATTCAGTAAGGGGCAATCTTTAGCCGATTGGGTGCGACCTTATCTCACTTTATGGTTCGATCTTAAAAAAGATTTATGATAACGCACGCCGAAGTCGAAGCCCACAAACACTTTAAAATAAATGACAAGGAGTCACTTCCAATTGTGATGGAAATGCTTTCTGCAGTAAAATTAAACGATAACCCCGTCGTTTAGAGAGATTTAAATGGCTTAGGGCCTTTTATTGTACAGCCTACGTTTAGTTTTGTTGGCTTGTGATCGTGTCCAATTTTATGTATCCCACCTGAGACGCTCGCGACTCTTTATGTTTATCACTTTTAATGTCTTGCAATGTCTAGGTTAACACTCTTGTTTCATTTCCTTCTTTTTGTAATATATGTTTGTAAATAATCTTCAAGGACAGGACAAATTTCCTATTAGATTCAATTCAATGATAATGAAGTCAACAATTGAAGTCTTCACTTCATACGATCATCTTTTGTTATCCTAAAAAAAAAAAATCGTTATGAGCTTCGTCCAAATGGTCTACAATCAATTTACCTGATGCAATAATACTACTTAAATTTGTTCACTCTTAAATATTTTGGCAGATAATAAGATGTGTCATTGTTTTAACAAATTATATATAGGTATAAGTCATATCTTAATCTAGGTCATGTAACTTTATGTGATTAAAGGTAACACAAGTATCGTGCCCTTTCATTGTGATGTTTTTAAATATGATTTAATATATTTTATATTCAAACAATAATTCAACCACCAATGTTACTGACTTTAGTTGCATTTGATTACTTTACGGTTGTATTTTACATAACAAACTGTTTCTTGATTATAATTTGAATCCTTTTGCATATTTGCATAGAAATAGCTTTTATATCTAATTAAAGTTAACGTTGCAACTATCAGGTTCCGTATGTCTGTTGTAAGGCGATCGGTTTAAAATTTAAAGTTTACGATCATGCGTACTACAAATTTTATTCTCAAACAATTAAGATAGTCTTACGTGTCCTCATGCGATAAAACCATTTTATTTATATTGTTGACATGCAACTATAAAACTAACATACCGATACAACAAACAAGACTAATTATTGCACACAAATCATAAATAGGTATATCATACTTGTATTTTTGATCGACTTCCCAAAAGAAGGAGGTACTCAATTCGTCTGTATGTTTTT
>DVQG01001179.1:0-11491 GCA_018231605.1 Papilio ambrax
ATTGGCCAAGTAGTTTTTGAGTTATTTCAATACACACAAAAATATAAATCTATCCTTTTATAATGTTACTATAGATATGTAAATGCAAATGCAACTTAAATAAATGTCACAAATACGTTAATGTTTGGCCAGTTTGATACAATCTACTCTTTGCATTTAGCTCGCTATCTTAATAAAATGTCCGCTGTAATTGTCCTGTTTGAATTATCTGTGGAGCGAAGTCGGGGGCGCGGCAGCAACATTTATTCACAAGAAATTATACTTTCGAACTGTATCTGTATGCAATTAATTTAGTAATTCAATTATTATAAACCATTTTAAAACTGTTATTAACTGAAGTATTTCAAGCTCATTTGAGCCATTGCCGTAGTTTACAATGGTATTTAGAAGTTTTAAACAAATGTATACGTTTTATAATTATAAAAGTTGGAACAAAATCATACTAGTAAAGATTTTGTATAATTACAAATGGCACAACTATAATAACGAAATAAGATTTCAAACAATAAATATAGCTCGTATGTTATCAGCGACATCGACTATCGAGCATTACGTCTGCTATGTTATACGGCCTCATTGCTCCGCGGGAAATGTGATCAGATAACTAGAGACTATTTTCATGTCGCTTCTATGATTTACTTTACCATTGTGTTTCGTGGAATATTGCCAAACGATGTGATAACATCATATTTTTATTTGGTTGTTTAGTTTTATTTTTAACCTTTTCTAAGTTCGGAAACATAAACGTTGATTCAAAGACAGGTCACGATTGCTAGTTAAATAATTCAACTAAAGCTTGTAAAATATACTAGATCTGAATTATTAAGTAAGGAAATATTGGAAAATGTTTTTGAACTTTTCAAACATGGAGACCCTCTACAAAGGAAAAGAGCTTGTTTTAGTTATGAAATTACACGTAACGACGTCGCGATAAGACAACATAAAAGAAAAAAGAATATCACTATTATAATACAGCCATTGTATTAACTGGGGTTTTGCTAAACTTTTTAAAAGTAACAGATATATACTACGACAATTAAAAATGATTAACTACAAACCATCACAGTTAAGAGACATAAGACAAGCGGTATAGTTCATCCACTGAACTATCAGCGCCTTTTTGACCGAAACTTCTTCAGTCTGTCATTTAATATTCAGCGAGATTTGTCATTAAGTTTGCATTGGATGAGCTTTGCATCTCGCAGGTAACTTGTTGTGCACGACTTGTGCTTAAATCATGTTTCTGTGTACTTGATGCAACTTTAAGCTTGGCTGCACTGATGCAAAATTGAATAGTAAAACTGTACTAAGTATACTTTTGCAACTGTTTAAAACTACTCTTATTTTATTAGAATGCTTTTGATCCGTTACTCGATTATTACCTAGTAAATTTCTAAACACAATAGGCCAAACATATCTCTATTATAAGTCTTCGTAATATGATTAAAATATAAAAATATGATAGTAGACAAGGCAAGCTAAGAAATGACGTCATACAAAGCGGTGTCAGTTGCACGCGACTGCGGTTGAGGTTGACGAGGACGGTGGTAACGAGAACTCCCCGACATCGATGCAATGTCGAAAATGTAACTAACTTATAGACAAAACTATATAAATTTACCAGGTAACTCAGGTTCGGAACAAAATGTGTGTTACAAGTTACAATTCGGTTACATATTTTAAGGCTGAAAGACGCAGCGTAGCCAATTATGTTACAGAAATTAATTTTATAAAATAGCCTTCGGAGTTTTTTATTATGTACGTATTATTTTACAACTGAATAGGGTGAATAGCCTACAGGTATACTTAAGTGGCAATTAGATCTCGTGTACGAGGTTAGAGCCATCTCGTAATACCAGATTATCTCAACGTACATAACCACATTGATGCAAACTGTATATCTATATGTAAATAACGCACCAGTATTAAGAGCTATTTAAGGTAGGTAATAATTCTTACCTTTGAAATTAAATTTAATATTGTGGCGTCAGCTCGTTCGTTTCGTGGACGGATGTAAAGCAGTCTTCCTGCGCTGAAATAACGGTAATTTATGTGGAATATATTTCGACTAAATCTGAATTATTACCGTTTTGAAATACAAGTAGGACTCTGTTTCGTACCAATTCTCTTTGCACTCAAATAAAAAAGCTACGAACTCTATTTAATGGTGTATTTATTATAAAAAAGATTAACTTTACACTACCTGCAGTTCTTTATCATTATTTTCTATGGTCTTTAAATGAAATCTCAAGTTTTAAGAAATTCATTAGAGTGTCGCCTCCCTTACTATGTAACTGTATTGGTCTTCTGTAGTGATTTTAATTGTGTAATGTATGCGCAGTGGTATGGCAAGAGTGGCAGGCGCAGGTGACCGCAACCCGCGCTGCGCTGGGCGGGCCGGCGCTGCTGAGCTGCGCAGCGCCCGCGTCACTCCGCGACCACGCGTCAGTCGCAGCCTGGTACCAAGACGACGCAGTCCTCACACCCGCTGAACACCTCTGTAAGTTACAAATCACAACCAACGTTTGTCACTTGTCGCACCTGGATTATTTTTTTTACGGTTCGGTGCCGTGCAGCGGGACCCACACTGTTATTGGATGAGGGGTGGCGGCTGCTGGTGCGCGGCGTGCGGGCGGAGGAGGCGCGCGCGCAGTACGCGTGCTCCGTGCTCGACGCGCTCACCGGCGAGCGTCGCAGGAGCCCCCCGGCCACCATCGAAATAATTCGTAAGTACTCTTCAAAATACTTCGGTGTACCTGCTTGTAAACTTGTTGATTTCAAAAACAACTTTCTATTTTAGCAATGAGCGTGGCGACTGCTCCAAGAGCCTTGCTGCCGGGCCCGTGGGAGACTAGCGTGCGGCGCGGCGGCGACGTTGTGCTTCCCTGTCTCGTCTCTGCCAATCCTCCGCCTACCGTCAGGTAAGCGCCCATACGAGATGCACATTACTTGCGCAATAGCAATATGCATCTTGAAGGTGCATACATAATATGACTAATCTCACTACCAACAGCAATTTCTTATAACTTAAAAAAAAAAGAAGATCTCGGCGCAACAAGAATAAATAAATAAAAGAAACCTTAAGTGTTCGAAGTCACTACTTTATATCGCAGTCAACTTATTAGAGAATGTATCAAATGAATAAAGAATTGCTTTTAGAGGAATAAAAAGTAAGGATAAATAAAAAACAAACAAACGCGACGCGACGCTCGCGAGCGCCCTTGAATCGTGCGGAGCGCCCTCTGTCGTGGCGCAAGTACTACTAGTTAACAGTTGATACTATTTTAATTATTCTAGCCAACACGTTTTTTTGTTATATGCAGAGCTATTATTTTGTAAATATTAAAATTAAGAAGATAAAAAACATTACTTGCGTCTCAAATTTTTTAACTCTTAATAGTTACTACGGAATATAATTCGGACATAACATTATAGTATTACTAATAAGTAGAATTAAAGGTAAATTTCCCAAAGCGCCTATCATTATAGTGGAGCGATATCAAATAGCCTACATTAATATCTTTCGGGTAAATTACAAATATCGGAGCACGAAGCCCCAAGGTAGCGATAGTCCGCTAATACGCAGAAGGGGAGAGGCGGATCTCGGTGTGACGCAGACTTTAACTCGACCAAAATTAATGCGCAGTATTAGCGACGTAATTACAAGGTTTTGTGCGATACTATCGTGGTTCTCTACTAAGGTTTCGTTACTACCTTTGAATTAGATACATATTTCAATTTTAGTTACAATCATTCTACTGTGTACAGGAACATAAATGAAATCGAACATAACGAGGCTGACGTTCCATCAATAATTTAGCCAATTTCCGCACGATCCGATTGCTTTTGGTTCAAAGAATATTTTATTTACATTCGATATGTAAACATCGTTTGAATCGATTGACTCATTACGTTTTACATTTGTCTCAGAACCATATATCTGAGAATCTTATATAATTTTTCCTATTTTTAAGTGGCTCAAAAAGTTGACAACCAACTTGTTATTTGGCACAACCTATATTTTTACTGAGTTCAAAGTCTCAAAAATAATGTGCAACGCAGTTAACAGAACTTCGTTACATGGATTTACGTTTCGTGTGCATTTTTACACATTGAAGGTCAACACAAAAACAAACCAACAATCAAACAAGACAAACGAAGTGGGGGCGCTGGCGTCGCCCGCAGCGCGCGTTTTTGCTGACCCTATGTCTGTCGCTACACCGACCTCATTAACCAACACCAGTGAACACATTTCTTACATCCGTTAAACAATCAAAAAAGTTGCGAGTTAGAAAATGGATTGTTTTGTAATTGGGTTAATTCCTTTTATTGTTATTTAATTTATTTTCATAAAGATAAACAACATTTTATGTATAACTAATCTTGTGGTTTAATATAATTCGTTAACATCCTAAGTAAACTTCTTGGTAGGAACGCCCACGGTCCCCAAGGTTTAATAACAGTGTAGCTATATTATTTGAGCAATAGTATATTTACTAGGATACAATATATAGTAACTAATTAAAATTTAAATATAATCTTCATTAAATTTTGTTCAGAATATACTTACTTTGAGAGGCTTGTAAAATATTTCAATCTCAAGAAACAAAATTCAGTTAAGTTGTTATAGTTCAATGCCGAGAAATAAATTACTTTTTGTAACAAGTTGAAATTGATAATTTAATTTCACATTTAATTTCATGTTTTGTTCTATAAAAATTAGAAAAACAAATTAATTCTCCTCGACGATTTAAGATTTTAAAATTAGGTTATTGTTTTAACTCCAACGTATAAGTTTAAAAATAATATAGGTATTTGCTTGAGAAGAGAAATTATAAATACCTATAAAGGATATTCTTTAGGTAAGGAGTAGTAACAAGAGCGTCGTAACGCTTTGAAGAATGCAATTACGTTGCTGGCGATACTAAACCGCAAGTTTAAAACATAAAGGCTGTGGCGATGAGGTGAGGGGTTCTTTCAACACCGTTTAACTTGCTGCACTGCTATGTAATCTATGGTACAGAACTTACAGCACATATTTCTTTGACCTGGGACACGCGCGTTACTTTTTAATACCTTAATGAGTTTCTTTTTTAACTAATTTGTATTGTAGATTCTTCTAGTTATTTTAAAAACAGTTTTGCAATGATCAATCTTTGTGGTAGATTGTTTAATTAAGCAATAGATTTTAACATCGAGAATATGGTTAGTTTAGGTAAATTTAATATTAAGAGTAAAGTTATTAAAGTATTATGGGTGAGGTATTACGTAAATACATTGCTTTAAAATTTACCGGAGCACATTAGAAGGGTAGGGCTGGAGGCTGCGCCGCGCTAATGTAACGCATTAAGGGCTGCAAATGTTACCCCTGGGCTCCGCTACCCCGTAAGGGTACAAGTTTACACGGGCCCACGTATGAGGAAGTATAGTTTGTGTAGAAAATTACTCTGTATGTATTTTGCTTGTTATAATTATTTTACCCAAAGAACGACACGCATAGGCTAAAATTTTTTACATATAGAACTAACCTTTGTCTTATTTTCCATATCCGTAGATGAATTATTTTGTTGCCTTCAAACTTACAATATCTTTAGATTGCTACTGAGTCTACGTATGTGCTACGCATTAGCTACGAGAGAGTTACGCCTTTTTAGGCAATTTCTTTTGTGCTTTAATATTTCATCAACATTTAACGACAAAGTTGTGTCTTACTTAAATTTTACTGTTAATTAAAAGGCTACTTACCTATTAAGCCACAGTTAGTGTTAGTTTTTTGTTAGAGAACAAAACCTTTTCATCGCTGCCACAAACAGTATTGTGCGTATTAACAATACAAAGCCACTAGTGAGGTTAATGAGGCGGGGTGCGGGGTCGCTGGCGGGGTGCGGGGTGGGGGTGATAATTCACAAAAACAAAGAAGTTGGCGCGTGACAGCGCCGCGACGAGTGCTCCCCTAATTTGTCACGTTTGGGTCTCGTGCGGTTTTTTGCTTTTCTTTTGTCAACGACAGCGCAGTGGCACAGCGGGTCACTAACCACCACTTACGTCACTACTAATAATACAGAAGTGACAAACAACTGAAATAAAGGGCTTTGAAAGACGCGAAGGCATATCGTCGAAACTTTTAGATATATCCTTGTTATCTAGGATTGTTTTACACCTGTTACAAGTTCAATTCCAGGTGAACGAAATTAGTGCTTAAGTGTTGCGTCAATGTGTTGTTAAACATTTAGGTTTACGGCGCAGCCCGCGCGCTTTACGACGCTTTCTTGTTAGTGGTAAACTACCTACTCACGAAGCTTAACACTACTTTAATGTTTTCCTTAGAACTATTCATGCATATCTTATATGGAACAACGTTGTAAAAATACATTCATATTTTATAGATTAGATACATGCTCAATAAAATTTTAATTATTTCATCATTTACTTTTGAATCTTCATAAAGTTTGTATAAAGTGCTACTCATCATTGTTAAATCTAATACACCAAATATAAAATTATCAGATAGCATAATGAAGTCAATTCATGAACTCCCTAAGTCAACATGGCACTCTCCGTTTATGGAATGTCGTTTAATAGTAAAAGTATTAATTGAGTGTGATCTCGCAGCGGCTCGTAAACAGTCCGGCAGTAACACGTGACGCAATAACGCGACATTAGCTGGCAATGGACCGCAGCTCCCTCGACTGTTACATCTTTATACGTCGCTAACTTCACTTATCTGACGTCGTTTTATCAACACTATTTCTTCACATGTAGTTTGTGTACTAGGATAAAAGAGTTTTGAATGTTTAATTAAATTAGATTAGAATAGAAAATAAGTAGCTTCAAACCTTCAACTGTGTCTCGCACATTGTTTATCCTCTCGGTACATTATTTGGTCCTAATTAAATAACATCGTTTTTTTATAATCTGAAACAAGAAAATTATACACTCGGACTAGCTTGTTACTTTTACTCAAGCGTTCATTTGTTTTTAACCGTTTGCATTCGCTTCAAAACATATAACACAAGCTAGATAATGTACTTGTATTAAATTGAAAGTGAGTCGTTCTCACAGATGCAAAAAGAAATTTTATTTTATACTTTATTGGGCAAAATAATAAGGTATCTTTGTGTCGACTTTGAAGTATACTTTAAATCGAAGGTATGGAAAAAACAAAGCTAGTCGTGGAGTTAAACCTAATTCAATTAGTGCGGAACGCTCGCGGCGAACTGTTCCGATCCAGTATGGAAAGGTTTCACCTGCTAATGGGCCATTTGCAAACTTTAACGAGTCGCTTTACTGTATAAAATGAAATAATTGAAAACCTTACATTAACCGAGCAGTCCGTGTGTTAGTTATTCATGTGGTGCTACGAGATTATACTTTGTACTTTATTAAAAATATTTTTTTCACCAAGCGTGTAAGAAAGTACGTAAATTCAGATATTATTCTTGTTTCTTGATCCACTTCTTGATCTAAATATTTACGTTTAACTAACTAACTTCATTCTACAAGCTTAAGTTAATTCAATCGCCTCGGGGTGTTTTAGCCAACTCACTAAATAACTGCCCTACGGCAGGGTTCATCAATTACGTTACGGTCCTTTTTTGTTGTTGACCCTAGGAAAGCAAAAGAGTTTCGATATGGACCTACTGGTAAATATAACATAAGTTACAGAGACATAAATAACATTATTAAATACCTGTAAAAGGAACTCAGATCAAAAGCTTACAAGAATCTTCTAAGTCACTTATTAAAGCTTTTATACAAATATAACTTGAAACAAATTTATTTAATAATCAGAAAGTCCTAGTATATTTAGGAATAAAATAGCCACTGACTTTGCTTAAAAAAACTAAAACGTAGTCCTATATACGTAAAGGTTTTATTGTAGGGCGTGTACACAGCAACCCTCCGGTCGCCGCGTGTGAACTAACAAAATTATCCTTCGGCGAAATCGGCCTGCCGTCGGCTGCTTCAATTTATAACGCTTGACGAATTTATAAGGTCCCGGTAACAAGGGTCCTACCTCGGCCCTTTGTAAACAACCCTCCTAATTTCAAACGAATTTATTTTTTAAGGAATAAAGCGGTCTATTTTTTTTGCGAAAACAGTTTTCCTGAAAGCTCACCTTAAACGAACTGGTAAATTGAATAGCATTAAGACAGCTTTAGCTTAAAGCAACAGAAGTCTGGATTTTAAAGAGGTAGAAAATTACCTTCAAAGTATGCGTGACTGAACAGAACTTACAATTGAATGCAAACCCATAAGTAAATTAGAGAGCTCACAATCGTGTCAGAAGGCAAACGATACCTCCGTCATTTAGATGCAGAATAAGACT
Organism: Papilio ambrax; assembly: GCA_018231605.1. Classification (NCBI taxonomy): domain Eukaryota; kingdom Metazoa; phylum Arthropoda; class Insecta; order Lepidoptera; family Papilionidae; genus Papilio; species Papilio ambrax. The sequence continues at coordinate 8,330 of DVQG01001179.1, forward strand.
AATTATTTGATTTTTGGGTTAGTAATCATTCAGTCAACGGATGATTGTTTTATCTTAATATAGGATTACATTTGAATATGTATTTTATTGACTAAAAACTTTAACAACTTTTGGTCTTTGTGACATAAACTAGGTGACTCTAGACTACTATCGCATCATCATTGCTTACAACTAAGCTTACTGAACACCGCCGGTGTAAGAAATGTGACTTCCTGCTTTACAAGATCATAATATCTTGACAACAAAAGACATGGATTGCTCGTGTATGGAATCGTGTTTCCGTGTCTCGCCTCCAGCATTGTAAACAATCGCTTCTTAATCTTCATAATTATTCTTTTAAAGAAGAAAAATTGGTAGGAACAATTTCCGCATTTTCTTAATAATCGGTTCGAAAAATGTTAACAAACATAATTAAAAAGCGTTATTTATACAATGTAAGATTGCGCTGTAATGTTAAATGCTACAGTTTCAGAAGTTGCGCAAAATTTACAGTAGTTTAGTTACGACTTGTATTTACGTAAGATATTGTAAGTATCAAAGTTGTGCCGTTAAAAGTGCATCGTTATTACAACTTATTTGCCTCAACAGACTGATGAAATAACGCAAGATTTCCTTAAATTAAGACTTTGTATATTAATGCTACCAAGTTTTAGATTTAGTTTAATTTCTAACGCTAATCTGAAATAGTGATATGGAAGTTACTCTGTTTACAAAATTAAAATGTTCATTTGAAATGGAAATCTATAAAGCTACTAACATTTTTAACGTTCAGAGTAAGAAGAGGAGGTTAACTTCTTATTTCCGCTTAGTTTGTGCGGCTGCGCCATTTACAGAACTCGACTTCAACATTGGATTTCTCTTAGCAGATTAACTTTTCAATGATGTTCTTTTATATTTCCTGCATTGTTATATTGTTATATTGAAGTAAGTATTTTTTAAACATACAGTCAGTGAAAATCACAGATCAAATTACTTCACATTTACGTTTTAAAATTCCTAAGCAAGTATCCGCACTGACGTTGAAGTTGTACGACTTTTCAACTTTATAACCCATATTTTAAAACCCTGCATTCATGTTAACTAGGAAGTTTCAAGAGTTGTTGACGAACTTCTTGAGCTTTAAGTAGCGGAAGGAGAGTTTCATGCATACGCATAACGGGAAAGTAGAGCAATTTACAGCAAACGGAGATATGGGTTATTGGTATTTGTTAATATTCTGAACGTATAAGTATGTTTGTAAATAAAATGTAAGGTTAGAATCAAAGATCTGATTTCTAAGTATTTGTTTAAGAAACAATATGAAGTGTAACATCGATAAATCATATGACGGGTATCGACACGGCGCGCGGTGGCGGTGTGGCGAGTGGGCGGCTGTGAAAATGACAGATAGGCTTTCATGCAACCAGAACCTTTTCGGAGCACCCTGTCATATTATACCTAGCCAAAGTAATATTAAGGTAGTTATTTATAAAGGTTAAGGGATATTTTCAGTACATTTATCTAGAAATTGGAACTTTAAGATGAATGGATGTTTGTTCCTAGGTATCGGATACGGATTTCGCTGTTTGGCATAGATAGAACATAAACTGGAATAACATATAAGTTACTAAATAAGTTTTTTTTTAATTCCACGCGGATAAAGTCACGCAAGATAGCTAGTATTGTATTTTCTTACTTTACCTTTTTATTGTTAATATTTTATCCGTCGTTTTCGTTCGTTTCCTTGTAGCCTCTAGTTTAACAAACTCTAAACAGGAGTTATCCTCAGCAAAGTCGCCTCGTTAATTTAGATAACTTTGTGTGAAACTTTTAATGTCTATTAAAACTATTTAACTACCGCGGCTTTTTACAAAGACAAAGAGTACGATAGTAAAAGTTGCCGTCCGTTATCCGCAGAGCATCATATTTCAAAATTTAACTGCGCGCTCGTAAACTCTACCCTGTATTACAACCTTACGAATATTTGACTTGTAAAAGTTGAATGACTCCATTCTGAACAGACCAGAGAGCGAAACGACTTTATATCCATATAAATATTTAAGTTTCTTTATATAGTTCCTCTAATGCACAGATAACGAAAATAAATAAAAGGGATTCTTCAACAATTTCCAGAAATAACGTATCCAATTTGGTAAAGTCAGAATATCCTTCATCTCCTCGATACTAATGTTTTAAAGAGAAGAAATTTGTGTTTTTGCAAGTATTTCAATAACTCAAAAACTACTTTGCCGATTTTAAATATTCTTTCACATTTAAAAAGCTACTCAATCAATGAGTACATTCTATTCTATTTCTTGTTTATGGCTCTCACTCAGCGGATTGGGCTAGTGTCAAGTGCTTGTGGTTTTATTCTAATTTGGGAGAAACTGGCAACAAAAATGAGTACATAAGCTATACGTATTATTTTTTTTTATTTCACGCAGACAAAGTCGCGAACAACAGCTAATTCGAAATAAAGACACATTTGTGATCATGAATAAATCTTAATTTACGATCACACCTCTTAGAATTTTTATCAGAAGTAATACAAGGCGACACATTACATCAAACAGCAATGGCGGTCGTCGGTTCATCCGTAAAACACCTTAACTATGATATATTACCCTTTTTACAGATGTCAAATTACATTTAGATACTTTTTATATATCTTAAGATAAACTTCATGTTATTTTGAAAGAAAATTTCGATTTACATTTCTAAAACAAAAGTTTACAAAGGCATTAGTGATACAAATCAAAGAGCCAAACTTTAATAGTTCCATCGCTAAGTGTTTTAGTTAGAGTGGCATCGTCTTACACTTTGTAGTCGATATTATTGTTGTAAATCTTTAAGCAAAGTTTGTAAGCTAACACCGATTATTTGTACTTGCTTTAAGTTAAAATACCTAATCTCAAATTAAACTTTTAAGTTACCTTTGAGGTTAGATTAGACAGATCAAGAGTGCTAAGAGGAATAATTGTAGGTATTTTAAACTATGATTATAGAAAATTGTTAAAGATTCTAATCCGTGTTAAAGCTTTTGATAGCTTTTACCTGAAAAAGCAATAAGAGTCAATCAAGTATAATTTTTATTTTTGACCGACTTCCCAAAAGAAGGAGGTACTCAGTTCGTCTGTATGTTTTTTTTATGTGTGTTACGGCATAACTCCGCCGCTAGTGGAC
>DVQG01001180.1:0-11487 GCA_018231605.1 Papilio ambrax
CAATGAAGGTGCCGGTGCGGCCGATGCCGGCGGAGCAGTGCACGCAAACCGCGGCCTGCAGCGGCGCGTCCGGCCCCGTCATTATCTGCTGCAGCCGGTGGTTCACGTCCAAGAGAATGTTCAGCACCCGCCCGGGCTCCGAAGGAACGCCGTGGTCCGGCCAAGCCGTGAAATGGAAATGGTAGATCGTTCGTTTTTTTTCGCATTCGTCTTTTCTCGTCACGATGAAACGCCTCAGAGTGTAGTCCTGAGTCGAAGATTCCGATTCATTAAAGATGGTATATTTCTTATAGACTTCTGTCTTATTTAGATCCGGCCAGTATCGTTCGCATTTAACTTTGCCGCGTTCGATCTCTTTTGTCGTCATTATTATGATGCGGACATCCTCCTGCCATATCATAGACCAGAACTGATATATTGTGGTAGTCAGGCAGCCTTGTGTAGCGATATAAAGTTTGTTGTACACAAGCTCGACAACTCCATTCTTCGTTGCGATTCCCGTTTTTGGAATGGTCGTATTAACATAGTTAGGATTTGGCCGAAGGACGAACGATGGAATTATCTTACGAATACCGTTTTCCTGTTTTATTATTTCTTTGGGCTTTTCTGATGTGATGATGACGCTGGCATGAATTGGCGATGACTTGTCCTTATGTCTGGAGGAAGCATCGCGCGAGGAATACGTTTCGAAGCTTCCGTTGGAGTCGGAATCGGTGCTTTCGCATCGGATGTAGTTGGCATTGATGTAATCTGCGCCGGGCGAAGCGTCGGGTGGTATATCGCGTAAAATGACGCGCGTGTGATCGAACGGTATAATGTTTTTATATCTGTTCTTTCTTATGTTTTCTGGTTTTGAACCTTCCATTCTATCAAACAATTGCAAGTTCTCCATCATCTGTAACGTTTCGAATTCCTCCCAGAAACCCTGTTTGTATGCCATGCTCTCGATAGGGCCCTCATTTTCTTTTTGAAGTTGTTTGACACGAGTATGAAGGTGTCTCACTTGTATTCGAGTAGCATTAAAAGGTTGGATAAGTCGTAATACTTCGCCTGTGGTTTCCACCATTGGATAGTTGCGGTAGTGCTCTATTAAACTTACGAGATCATCAAACTGTTCACCTCCGCCGACGTCATACTTATTGTCCTTTCTCCTTATAATAACGTGCGTGACGCGATCTCGCGTTCGTACGGACAACACGAAGTCCCCGGGCTGTCTCTGCGACTCTCTAACGAGGAAGGATCCATTTTTGCCGTTCTCTAACATCATCCTCTCGGCTTCTTTTGCCGTCAATTGGCCGTGGTACCAGCGCTCAGTGGTAGGATCTGCGCAGTTTAGTGGAATTTTTAACCTGATGATGTTACCGTTTTTTTCACGTAACTGTCCTTGATTGTCCATGTAATGCTGAACGAGTTCCGACAAAGTGGCGAATTTCTCTCCACCGTAGAGATCTAGAAACTCGCCATTATTCTGAATTTTTATGTGCGTTACCTCGTTACCCCTTCGCACAGAGAGTGTAAAGTCTCCCTTATTGCTCATGCTAGGCCTCGCAAGGAAGTATCCGTCACGCCCGATATCCATCAGCAGTTTCTCTGCATCTACCCCGTTCAGTGACGGGTGGAACCATCGTCTTGTGATCATCTTATAATTATAAAAAGCACCAAATGTACACTTACATACACTACAAATTTAAAATTAATATCTTTATTCCTTGTTTCTTCAATGCATTGTCTCCTATCATCTGAAAATTAGAATAACATAAAATCAATTGTTTCATTTTCCTAATTGAATAAATATGAATTTGGTAAATTATCAAACAAAAATAACTTTGTTTTAGTTTTTAAAATAGAACAGAAAAAAACAACTTAATAACAAATTTTAATGCTCAACTTTCTACACTAAGGAGAAAACTGATGTTAAAGATCTGAAATACTGAGCATGTTTCTCATTGAATTAGCTTAGTTTATAATACATTTAAAAATAAGTTGCTCTTCATGATCATTGCAAGTAAGTATATAACATGGCGAGATGCACCGGGATGAGGAGGCAATATAACACACAGTATTCAGCAGGTCCTAAATTGAAACCTTATGGTAAGTTTGGTATTACTTCATATATGTATTAACATTACCTTTATTTGATTTAACCAAAAACTGCAGGCTTAAACTCCAAATTTCATTAAAATTTTATATGAAAGATTGTGACATTAAGCAAAGTGTTCAAAATTCATTCCAGAATTCAGCCTTCTCTCATTATTTTGTAATTTTGATTTAAAATAACAATTTCATTTTTTTTAAATCCAATGATTTCACAAGAAATCTAAATTAAACCATTAACTATGTTTGTCTGACACACAGAATGTTAATGTTTTTTTCTATATTTATAACATTTTAGCGTGTTAAAACGGCTTGAATGTTTTATCCATTCAAGTTTTTTCCACAGTGTAATTCACTTGTATGACAGTTCAATTTTTAATACCATTTCTCTAATATTGACATAACTTGATCTTGGACTTGACAATACCTAAACAATTTCTCTTAATAAGCATAGTCTTATTTCCCTTACCAGTCTGCCTAAATTTGCAAACGTCTCCACATTAATGTGTTTTATTTATATGTTTTGTTAAATGTGCAATAAACATTTATATAATCTATTTCTTTTGCTTACTAGCACACCAAACAACTATGGGCTGTATATTTCTCATAACATTTTTTTTCAAAGCTCAACACAACTGTGCAGTTGTGAAATGTGTAATTTATGATTGGTTTAATTATGTTTGTAATATGCCTTACTATAAATTTATATCTCATCAATATATGGATACTATTTTATGTAAAGTAAACAATTAAAATTAAATGTAATCTAATAAAAAAGTAATACAAAATTTAAAGATGTCTCAACTGGTTACTCTATGTTTGTTTCATAATATTAAGGGGTCGAAAATTATCTTGGATATTGCCGTAGCGCGTAATAATAGTATTATGACAAATGTACACACGCTCGTAAACTATAGACACTTATGCATAAGGCGCTACACAAAGGTATAACTTAAATTCATTATTTAGCAATTACAAAGATCTATGTTTACTTTTATGAATATTCTCTTACCTCCTAAAGGCACTCGAGCTGTGTGCAAATCGCTAAATTCCTTAAAATAGGAATTATTGCAATCGAACTGTTGTTGCTAAGCTGACTTTAGACTTTTTGTTATACTGTTGTATTCAAGGGCGTATACACTAGTTTAGCGATGCACAATTACTTCAATTGAACAATAACTTGCAGTAACATTTAGGGATTACCATATTTTGTTACTAAGGCAATAAATAAAATGTTAAAAAACTTATGAATAAAAGCCAAAAAATTATTTCGTTCCCTCGGTTGCCTAAAGTAATGACACAACTTTTCCGTTTTTTTTTTGTCTCCAATCTCCTCAACTTTGTCAGAATTGACATTGGCAGTTGGCAGATGACATTTCCACAGAAGATAACTAATTAGAAATAAAAGGTGTTGCCATTACGAGAAATATGTTCCTTCAATTTCCACAAAGTGAGGGTTAATTCTTCCGTATTCATGCTATAAAATATTCAACGTGATTCATATTTACAGAAATAGTTAAGGTAAAACTATCTTTAAATCATAAAAGATAGTTTTTTATAGCGTAAATAAAGCTGCTGAAAAGAACTTTATCATGCTTGGTGTATAATAATTTATGAAATCTGTAAAAGACAAGCAACAGGAAAACTAATTTATATTGCCATAAAATAAAATTACAAGTAAAAAATGCTTTTAATTACAAATCAAAACACTATTTTTCATTTGACGCTGACTGGTTCTTTTGGGTTCTACCAAAATAGCTCGATATAACTTTCCTAACAGCAAGCCGTCTGTTCTGGGAAGAGGTTTCGCCTTCATTGTGCGATGTTTTAGTCCAATGCTCTGCAAAACTTTGTCGCCTAAACACTTTACCTAAAGATTGCCATTTTTGTTCAGGACTAATTTGTTTATCTTCGAACGTTTCCTTGCTGCCAGATGGTCGATCACCCTATAAGAAAAATATATTTTTTATTTTAATGTTACAAGGTTGCAAGAACCAGTAGACACTTGAAACGTTCATAAAATGTTTATGTAAAACTGTTATTGCAATAACTTTTACCACCAGACACCGAATAAGTAAAGTAGCAGTAGAGGAAAATGTAAATGGGTAGAAATAAATGAGTTGAAGCTGACAATACCGCATCAATGCCGTTATTATATCTATATCTACAATTTCTTTAGTGTGAGAATAAACCGTTTAACGCTTGGAATCTAACAAAATTGGACAAAAGATATCGCTATTACGAAAGATAATTTATTGTCATGTTACTTACATCATTAGATTTGGTAGAGCGAAGCTGACCACGAAAAAAACTTGATATAGATTTTTTCCAATTTTTATGATGTTTAAAAGAATTCAAATCTAAGGTACCGGGACCATCTGCCGGCACTTTATTTTTTTTATATGTTTCTTCTTCCTTTTTTACAGAATCCTTTTGATACTGAGTACCCTCAGGGCACAACATTTTAGTTATATTAGTGCTGTTTAATTATTTTGTTTATAACTATGGTATGTGTTTAAAAACGTTTAAAAATATTTTCAAGTGTCATAATAATAAGGGCATTTGTTTGAGTTAAAAATGTCAAAATCAAAAATGGAAGATAAACGTTTTATAATATTATAAATAGGTCAAGTAAACAAACGAGTTATTTTTCAATTTTGTATTAAAAACTTCATGCACCTGAAAAATTCAATAACTATACCAAAGGTGGCGCTTCAATCCCTTTAAAGAAAACCCGTTTTTATTGGCTTTACAGAGCTGATACTTTTGCCTTTTTATACACAAAACACAAAGAAAGTGAAAAGAGCGGGAAATCGAATTTAGTTTGTATACGATTACTATTTGTAATATTTTTATCAATAGCAATTGAATTATTAATAGTCACCTGTTTATGACATAAATTATACGTTTAATCGAAATTAATGATGCAGGCGTTGGCTTCGCCAGAAGTAGGTATTATTTTTATAATTTGTTGGAAAATTAGATTATTTTGAATGTTTATTGTGATTTTTTGTTACTGCAGGATTTTTTAAAGCTCTTAACAAACGATGCCACAAAAAATTATCTAGGTTCGGTAACTCTAATGAAACAATTAACGGTTGCTACTGTGAGTATGATAGCGTATTTAAAGGATGCCTTTCCGGAGGATAGTTACAATATAGAGAAGTTTAAAGAACTTAAATTACCAATATTAAAGAAGAATTGTCGAGATGAATCTGCTCAATTTCTTAGCACGGCATTAATAAATGCTTTTGACGCATTTGACAAGAAATATGTAAGTTATTGTTTTAAAGTTAAAAAATAACCATAAAATTGAATATCGATCAAGATTATTATTTGAAAGTTAATGAGTTAATTACAAGTTTTTTCACGTTAATAATATAAAAATGAGAAACTATCCGTATTTTAGCTAGACCGTCTAGCATTATGTTTCTACGTGGACGAATGTAAGCCGGAAAATTTGGTAGATTACCATATATTCGAGTACACGTACCACGCGACGGGTGCGGGCGTACGCGTGCATTCCGGTCGCGAACTTGAAGACGACGCCTACCGTCTGCTGCAGTACTGTACCGTCGTTAACAACGGCTATCAAACTAAGACACCTGCCTCTTTGGACTTCAGCTTGAAACTTTGTTACAACGAAGGTATAAAAAACAATTGTATTTTATTAATCCTTCGGCTTCGAATCTAAAGGAAAATGAATTAGCGGCTTTGTTTTTTTTTAAAAAGGCATGAAAATATATTACGCTTGATGTTGGCACTTAAAAATTACTACTTAGCTCCATCAATTTTGTAACTTTATAAACAAATCTTTTTAAATCTCTTTTTTAAAAATCTTACTATTATTAAAAAAGCATTGAGATGGATGATGTTTGTTAGAGTTTGTTAGATAAAATTTGGCATAGACATGGTTTAGGATAGTCTAGAAGAAGAGATAGGCTCATTTTTGTTTGCCGCGAATGGAGTCGCGGGCAAAAGCTTATCCTATAAAAAACATATAGCTGCGCCGATAGACTACCAGGCGCCAGGCTTCAGCAGCTCTTCAGAGTTTGAGCAGCAGTTGTCGCAGCAGCTGTCGCCAGTGGACATGTCCACCTTCTCCCTCGGTGACGTCACCACGCCATACCACGGCCTGCGCGTCACCTCCCGCTTCAACGATCACCTCGGCTTCAGCAATACGGCTATCGTAAGAATTACATCTACTTTGATTTCAAAAAGGAGATTCTAAATTCGGTCGTTATTTTGTACAGACGCGAAAATTTGCGGTGGTCCATTAAAAAAAATTACCTTGTTTATTACAACGAGACAATCTTCGCCTCGTCCTACAAGTAACTAATTTTGTAGCAGTAAACGGTATCAACCTAACCGCACAGGGCCAGCGTGGTTGACAGGTCTAGTCAACCTTTATTTGTGGTGTTTGTGATGTGTAAATAACAAAGAACTAGCCGTGTATCACTAATCGATTTTTTTTCGTAGACACATTTATAAGCAGCGTTGTATTGGTTTTTATTTTTGTCTCGTTTCAAAATGTTCAAACGATTGTACCTTTTAAGGTTAAACACGCCTTTTCCCTGACTTACATCGCTTTATAATACGATTTACTTTTAATTTTATTGTTAAACATAGGACATGTTTTTCAAAATCAAAAAGTATCAAAGAGTTTTTCTTAAAATATGCTTTCAGTACTCGAACCGTTTTTCATTTTACAAATGTAATTCCTAGGCCTCGCAGAACACGCCCTTGATGACTCAAACTCAAGACGTTACCGGTAAGTTTACTTATAATAATCCCATTACATTATTTGATATGGATATTAAAACAATATTCTTTTATTCAAACATGTTTTTTGTAATCAACAATGTTGCGGCACAGCGTTTTCAGAAGTGTTTCAGGGAGCGCTGCGCTGCCCTTGCGGCCTCGACAGGACAGAACTGCGTGACGTCACCTCCCTCATCACCTGCAAGTTAGCTCAGCTTTCTCAACTACTAGTACTAGTAGTACTCATAAAATACTTCCAATTCTACTATGCCGAATTTCAACATTAGTAAGAAGTGAGAACTTGATAGAACAATTTTAATAGTGAACAAGAGTTTGGCACGGAGTACAGAATTTGTTTCATATAACGACTTGCGTTAATTTCAGGAACGACAAATTGAAATTCAATATCGACTATGCTCATTATTGCATTTATTAGCTTTGGCGTTAACAATACTACAATTTGTACATAAAACGAAGTTAGTGCCGCACTCACAGTTGTTAATTAGTCACTACAAGACGTCTTTAAATTGACTTCTCATACTTAAGGGTCACTTTATGACTGAAGATGGGAGTTAATCGTATGGTTTACTATCTGCGTGTACATGAGCAAATTACTTAGCTACTGCAAGACGCAGCAGCATGCGGTATGTTTCGGCGTACTGCTGGGCGCAGGGGCGGGGGCGGGGGCGGGGGCGGGGCATTGCTGCGCGGGGTGCGCCGCAGACGAGCCCGCGCGACGCCCCACCTGCCCGCGACTCACCACACTCGACAACAAGAAGAGAGAGGTTCACCACACCATGCCATCTTTTACACAATCATTCACAATCACACTAATCAGTCATCACCAGTTCCATATGTCCACATTAAGGGGCTCGGAGCCTACGCAAAGGGTAACTATACTGCAAAACCTTATAATTGGTTTGTCCGCGGGTGCAGTGTAACAATATTAACTATATAGAGTGTTGTAGTGTAGTGTAGTTGTGTACTATTTTTTTTTCGTGTCAATTATATAAAATACATACATACTTACCTAGTACATATATTGTTTATAAATAAATATAGCTTTCGCTCGCGACTCCGTCCGAGTGAAATTAAAAAAAAAAACAACAAAAAACGTAGCCTATGTGTTCTTCCAGATTATTTTCTACGTTTATGCCAAATTTCAACAACATCCGTTCATCCGTTAAAGCTACAAACTCTAACAAACTATCCATCATCTTACAGGTTTCCTCCCTACAGTTTTCACCTTTCACTGCATTTCAATACAAACAATAAAATTCTAAGTAACTAAGCAAAATTCCCTTTAATTCTGGCAATATGTCAGTACTTGTGCGCGGCGCGGCTGGCGCTGGCGTGGTGCGAGGCGCGCGGCGCGGCCAGCGAGCCGCCGCTCGCCGCGCTGGGCCTGCAGCCGCGCTACGTCAGGCATCTGCTGGAATACTTGCACAACAAGCAAGTGCTCGCACACGACGAGTATGTACACACAGAACACACACTAACTTCATATTACTGAGATTACGTGAATTTATATCAGAAAGTAGATGGGGACAAAGTCTATAAGTCCATATAAGTTGTTCTGAAATAGTCGGTATGCCTGAGCCCGTGGGAAGATTTCATAGCAACTAAACTAACGCATAGAACAATCTCGAACGTTTAGCTGGCAGGTACCACAAAAAGTGAAGGAGGATCCTATGCGAAAGGTGATGGCGGCGTTCTTCTCCGAGCCGATGGCGGGCGTGGTGGAGCGCCTGCTGCAGGAGACTCGCGACTCGCAGGACAGCCCCGACCCCGCGGCCAGCGCGCTCAGCCCCGCGCACCTGGTATACACCGTGTATAGTGCTATAGGGAGACACTGCGCAGGGTTCCCCCAAACTGCGCAGTGTCTCCCCTTGTACTGGGCACTGTTTCAGTGCTGTGTCACCAGTGTGTGCTTCACCTGTGCTGCGCAGTGTGTCACCTGTACCACGCAGTGTCACACCGTACTGCGCAGTGTATCACCCTGTACTGCGCAGTATCTCCCTTAATTTGTTACGTTACACACACCACTTTTTTTTTAATTACTCTTAAAGTCGAAGTAAACATTATCATCTAAATTATAAGTAATTTTGAATCTATTTTTGCATTTTTAGTGAAAGATCATTTTACGACTGTGTTACAATGTATTGCAATCTGCAACGTAATTAAATTATTAGAAAAATAGGATGGTAATGGTTGGCTTTTTCGAGTTATTTGCGTTGTTAAATAATTATCTGTGATTAGGAGAGTCTCCGCAAGATGAGCGCGGGGCGCGTGGAGCGCGCGGGGAGCAGCGTGGGGCGCTCCGTATCCCAGTCGTCGGGCGCCGACCTGCTGCAGCAGTACCGGGATGCCCTCACCCCCACCCTGACGGAGGACCCCCTGGCGGACACGCTGGCCAGCATGGGCCTCGGCAGGAGCAAAAGAAAGGCATCTGACACCACATTCAGGTCTTTGGCCCAAGCTAAAAGATCCCGCGGTACATTTGAGTGATTTAATGATTTTGTAATTAAAGCTGTAAAACTTGAATAAAGATTATTATAACTATTGTTTTATTTGGAACTAACCGTCGCCCCTGTTCGTGCGGAATTCCGTATTTTTACATTTTCTGCAATTTTAATTAAAAGAAAAACTTACTTTCTCAAAGATCAATATAGCCGTTTTGAGCATATGTAGTAAAATTTATATTAATTATCTAGTTAAATTGTTGTCTTAAAAACACTCTGATAGTTAATAGTTCCTGAAAAATTGCGCAATTCAAATATGTTGGCTCGAAAATATCTCGAGTCTGAACAAAACTCTTCAGTTTAGCGACGTGGGGAGACACAGCGCAGTTCTGCGCAACCGACAAGTTTGAAAAGAAATATCCTTAAAATAAAACGACCTTTTTTTAAATCAACATTTATTTCAACAGTCTTAAATATACATAGTTAACAATAACTTCTTTATTCTTAAACATTGGATTTATAAAACAACAAGAGACATGATTTTATAAACAGATTTATTATGAAGCAGTTATTATGAGTTTTAATAAACCTTAAAATAAAGTATAATAAATGCAATGCTTTGTAAACCTCACAAATAACAGCGTAGCTTCTATTTCTTCCTATATTTTTTTATTCTTGTCTTAAAATATGAATTCATACAACACATACAATTATTATATTATTGTCTTCTTATAAGTAAAAATCAATGTTTTTATATTTATCTGTTGTAAATACAAGAGAAAGTTGAAGCACATTTTCACTCTTTTCCTAACTACGTATTACACATAATAATGTAGCCGATTGAAGCATCATATAGGATTTTTATATTCTTGGTTAAGCACTCTAAGCACTTTTTTGACAAATTTAAAGTAAAAAAAAAAACATTAGTTTACATTAAGCTATCACAGTTTTAGAACAATTTATAGATCCCAAGTCCCTAAAATCCTCTTCCACTTCCCATCCTTGTATAAAAAGGGTGGAGTTGGAATAGAATAGTCTTCCAACACGCATACTCATCAAATTACACGCTGAATTACTTCCACCTCACGAGAGATATTTGTGCGATGTTAAAGCGAGTTTTACTCTTGTTAAATTCCTTACAAGAAAAGAGTGGAAGGTAAGTATTTAGTTGTAGTTAAGGGGTAGATAGTCTCCGAAGTTAGTGTAGAGTCTGCCCCACAGGCGCGGGTCCGCGCGGGGCTCGCGCGCGCGCAGCTGCGGCGGCCGCGCCGTGCGGTTCAGCAGCTCCAGCTCCACTAGCATGCGCCGCAGCGTCACTGGCTCACTGGAATGTCAATCAGTGGGACATTTTAAACAAAACTGCCTAAGTTACTCCCTACAACACAGCTATATATGCAGTTGTGTTCCAGTAAAAGCACCGTCTAAATAGCTATAGCCGTTTTGGAGATTATTCAAAACAAACACGAACTTGACAGTAATGTTTAATTTGGTTTTTCGTTATATGTAAAGACAATACAATATGTTTGCGAAATATAATAGATACACAACAAAAACTGTACAATAGAAGAAAGGGGAAAACTAAATGAAATAGTAAAGAGAGGTTAATACAACATTTTGCCGAGAATAGAAGAAACAAGAAGAAATAAAGTTTTGAAGTATTTTTTGTTAAGGGTAAGTGTCACAGATTCTTATGAAGATGTAAATTATTAATAATAATAATACTATAACATAATATATTATATTTTATATAAATACTAATATTAATTAGGCTTATGAGAAAAATATTTACAGGTCCGCCAGGTTCCTCCTCTCGCAGGGGTCCAGGTCGATGTTGAAGAGGCAGGGCGCGGCGAGCGGCCGGCACGCGATGGCGGCCGCGCTCGCGTTGCAGCGCAGCGTCGCCTCCTCTCTGCATCACACATACATTGACCAGCGGTCTGTACAATTACGGAAACAAACTAACATTTAATGTGAAGCAATTAACAAAAAGCAGCGCTATCGTTAGGGTAGAGGCTGAGCAGGGAGCTGGACCAAAAGGCTTCAAGTCAGCGAACTATACAGTCTGTTAACCTCAAAGTGTGTAATGATTGTAAGGTAACAGTACCAGTTATGGACTTAGACAAATTGTTTTTTAAATTCCCCGAATATGAATAATAAATGACAGCACGTG
>DVQG01001181.1:0-11482 GCA_018231605.1 Papilio ambrax
TTCCCACATTAGGGTTTTTATCCAAAATATTTACCCCCTAAGTTTAATGGCGTGATAACATATAGCCTAAAGCGTGACGTAAGTGTAGGGCTTTTTATTTAAAAAAGAACTATGAAAAAATATGCTGTAATTACTGACATCTTAGGCAACAAAAAAGTTTGTGTTAACGCTTTATTATAATAGTACAGATTTGGCCTTATGATAAAAATTATTAATATCATGTGAGAGAATCTATGGCATATAAAATTTACGTTACATTAAAGTAGTTATATAAATGAGGCTTCAATGTGTTTTAATACGTTTTGTTGCTAACCAACAAACAGCTTAAAGATTACTGATGTAATTTGACAGAGATGTAGAACATAGTTGAAAGAACAAACGTATAGGATTTTTTAATTCCACGCGAAAGAAGTCGCGGGTAAAAGCTAATTTTCATATAAAGCTTGCTTATTTTAACCAAGCTGACTCAAATGTAACGCTAAGTAATAATGTTAGATATTTTAAGGAACAAAAATTTTTCTGTCTTATATAGAACAAGTTTGACGCTATCAAACTGGTATTTCAAATATAGTTTAGAAGTAATCAAAAACAGGTTCTTAAAACAAGTTTGGTAGAAAGTTTTTAAACACTTTTTGTAACGAACCGAAAAATCAGACTCTATGTATTGTTTTGATCTTATTATCTCACTATCATACTCCATACTTACTAATTATATAAATGCCAAAATTTAGATTTAAATGGAACTCGATGATATTTGGCACAGATGTAAAGGATAGTCTAGGAGGACACATAGGGTACTTATTTTTTTTTAATTCCATGCGGACGGAGTCGCAGGCGTAAGCTAGTGACATTAATAATAATAATGAATTTATGATTTAGTTATCAGAATGGTAAAGGTTAACATCCTTCTATGGAAAAACATGTGACTAAACTAACTTTTTAATCGAGCAATGAACATAAAAATATAGGTTTGTCTAGACAAGACTAGTATAACACTCTAAAGCGCTGCGGACTGGGTAATATAGGTAACTATATTATAGTATACAGTACAGCCTACTGCAGAGATACTATTCGGTCATAGTGCGGCACGTGGCGGATAAACCTCGTTTTGGTGAGCCTACCTTGAAATACATTTTGTTTTATCTAAAACAATATTGAACTTAGTATATAAATGTAATAGTTGTGTAATAGATAATGTAGCTTAAAGTTTCTTTTTATCTTTTTATTGTTGTTCTTGTTTTTCTCAAAGAGATTGAAAATAATAGTATATGTTCGATAGTTTTTCGATATTCAACAATGAAAACTCAAAGATAATTGAAGTCGAGACAAAACTAATAGAATACTTTTTTTATATAATAATTTTATTAATAAATCTGTTTAAATATAATTAATTATTTACGGCTTACACGTATACTTTTTTCCGGTGACGGCACCGACCAGTTTCAGACCCAGGTAATTTAACTGTTTAAATATATTTTGATTCTTTTCTATGTTTTAATATAATGATTTTTTAAATACTTTTGCCGTAAAGATGGTCATTGATTGCCCTTTCACCACCCCTAAGGTAAGCTAGACGTACATAGTTAAACCCTTAGAGCAGTGATTCTCAACCACTGTGTCGCGGCACTTTTGTGTGCCGCCAAATTTCAAAAGCATGCCGCCAAATTTTGTATATTTTTGTCATAAACTATTTCTGCAGTGTGTTGTAATGAATTTTTTTTTTATCTTTTTGTTTGTGTGTCGCCAAATTTTGATATCGTTAAATATGTGCCACAAAAAAAAAGTTTGACAATGACTGCCCTAGAGAGTCAATATGGACAATGTCAAGTTTCCGATTAAGAATTTATTTTTTTGCAATTGTTCATAAGCATTATTTTTGAAACGAATTCTGACACCGGATTAAATAATTGTAAATGAATGTTGCCGTTTTAATTTCGTTTATAATTGAATGTCTCGGGAGTTTTACATTTTTTTGTATGTGAAAATGTATATCATTAAAATTTTAATAATTACTACTACCTTGTGACCATCCCAACTTGTTCACCTTGAATTATACTTAAATATTTAAGTGCTAGGTCAACAAGTTTTTAATATTTGAAACTTAACGTTAACATTTCATAACTTTATGCATTAAGTTAGCCTGAAATTATATTCTGAAATATAAATACACACCTTTTTCAATGAACGTAATCGTTAATTCCTCTTATTATTTTCTTAAACAATAAAAAAATGACAACAACATGTTACAGTTTGTAACATATTTTATGTTTAAGTAGGCATATAAAATGTAACAATATCTTGTTATACATTTGACCCTAAAATAATTGAAATAATTGGACTTGACAATGTGTCTACTCTAATAACTAGTACGCAACCGGTGTTACAGATCTTTAGACTGTTTTATTATTGAATTATTGGGAAGAATATGCATCGTAAATAAAAAAAAATATTAATAAATAAATAAAGTAAAATAAAAAGCTTTTATTGATTTCATATTAATAGATTGTTCTTATTCACAGAAAAAAAATGGCGGACACAAACACAGAGGAACCATCGAAAGTAATAGAACATATGAGAAATTGGGTGAACAACCAACCACATTTGCCTAAAGATATAGGTTTGTATCATTTTATGAAGTACTTTTATAGAATCAAAATAATTAATGTCTAAAAAAATTTCCGTAATAAAATATACGCTGGTCTCAAAAAATAACCTTGCAATTTTCTTTTTTACCTAAATATATTACACTAGATGTTGCTCGCGACTTCGTCTGCGTGGAATGAAAAAAAAAGCGTATGTTATTGAGTGGTTACGTAGCTTTAGTAATGTAAGAATTTTTTAATTTTGTCCCAGTAGTTTTTGACTTATTTCAATACATACAAAAATTCAAATCTTTACTCTTTATAATATTAGCGTAGAATTATAAATACAGATAAAATAAAAATAATCTGTAATTACAGAAGATTGGCTCCTACTCCGCTTCGCACACAGCTGTTACTATGACCTGGAGAAGGCCAAGGTTGCCGCGGATTTGTTCTTCACGTTAAGAGCTGAGAGTAACAATTTGCTCAAAGACAGAGACCCTCAATCGACGCACATGCAGAAAATATTAAGCATAGTGTAAGTTTTTAACGTTACGTTAGTGAAGGTAACTTTAAAGCTGAACCTGAAGATCTACTCTTCAATGCAATCCTCATTCGAGAAAGTTTTTTTTTATTTCATGTCATAGATGACAGTGTCTGAAGTGTTGTGAAAAAGTCTGAACTCAGAAAAGTAACAGATTGCATTACTTTACGCGGAAAAAACCAATTGTTCTGTTATTAAAGTAAGAACGGGCGCACACTTTGACTAAAATATCGCACAACTGTTGTGTGATTGTCAATCGTTACGCAGCAAATTCAACTGTTTAGTTGCACAAGTAAAATTGAGTAGTGTGCGCACCTGCATACAAGCTTTTAGGAATCAAAGCGAGACTTATCAGTTGTGCGATAATTTAGATTCAGGTGTGCGCACGCTCTTAAACTTCAAATGTGAAGTTAAACATGAAATTGTTTACTTTTACATATGTAATATTCGTTTTCCTTTGCAGAAACATCGCTCAGTTAAAGTTGCCCGGCATGAAAAATATTTGGATTTATCAAATAAACGATCCAGGGCTAGACGTGTATGAATATATACTTGATGTCAAACTTTTCTTCACATCAACGGACGCTTGGCTACTAGACAACGACGATTTAGAGGATTCCGACACTGTTATAATTGACGTCAAGGATATATCTTTGAAGTTTTTGACGAAATTCAACGTATCAATTGCAAGGAAATTATCAAAGTATCAAGAGGTTTGAATCCTTTACCTGTACTCATTTCTGGACACCCTAAAATTACTTAGGAGCTTCCACAGCTGATACACCTGTACAGAAACGTATTGCTATCTCTGTTCTTTCAATGCGAATTTGAAAGATGACGATATATTTTTGTAAAAATATTTCGGCAGTGGAAACTCATGATAATAATCTTTCTATGGAACTTGTACGTTAAATATGAGTGGGTTGCGTAGCATTTATGCGAGGATCATCTTACCTTTTACGTAGTAGTATATGATAATCTAAAGGCCACACAACTTCCTTTGTTGCGAGATATTAACCAAACACAAACTAATTCGTGTTACTTCATTAAATAAAATTAATTTCAGGAAGCAATACCTATACGCTTGAAACAAGTGCATATCGTCAATGCCCCGCCGTTTATAGACAAAATCTACGGCCTCATGAAGCCATTCCTAAAGAAGGAATTAACTGAAATGGTAACATATTAAATTACTTTTATTTAAAGTAATTTCATCACTGTAGTTATATACTTTTAAATAGCTTACCGGAATTAATTAAAAAATATGAATTACTGTGAGACAATTCCGCAATCAATACATATTCAGAAATGTTTAGTACTAATTCCGGATGTTCGAAGTTTTTTATAGTAAAATCATGCTAAAACATTCTTGTATTTAATAAATACACTAGATTCTTTTATCTATGACACTGATTACTCGATTTTTTTGTAGATTTATTTTCACCCGCCAAACTCGGAGAGTCTGTACAAACACGTGAGCAGAGACGAGTTGCCAGCCGACTATGGGGGAACATTCCCGAAAATGGAGGATCTCAATAAATCTGTTGTCCAACTCATGATAAAACACAGGTAAAATACTAAAAAAAAATTACTCTGCTTATGCAGCAATTTAAACGTGTATTTTTGAAGTATGGTTAATTCATCAACTTTTGCACATCGGAGGACAAATTTTAGTCCTCTCTCCCATTTCATGCAAGGAAAGTGTGGAAAGCTAAAGTGAATTTTGCAGGGGATGGGACGCATAGATATTGGAAACATCCTCTTGTGCGTCCACGTCTCTGTTTATTAAAAGTAACGCCTATGCAAACGCATTGTCTATGGGCGGTTGTCGCTTAGCAATTTTGGCGAATTCCGGTTGCTCGTTTGTCAACTTATATCACAAAGAAAACTTCTAATTTCCAAATCTAACCGTTTTAGAAACGGGACGAATACATTTAACTCATTCACCAGGCAAAATAAAGAATCAAGTCTTCAAGGTGGTTTTTATTGACATTTCCATGCTTTTAGTGTTGCCACCACCTTGCAAGTTTCTCGGTCATTTTTTGGGAAAATTATATTACCATTATTTTGTACTCCATGCAGATAAATCGTTTTCATTTTGTTTATGTAAGTGTTTTCTGTTTCAGGGAGCGTTTAAACGAAAATCTTTGGGTAGCAACTGACAAAAAAACGAAAAATAAAGACAAAGTTCAGATAGAAACTGCCTCATTCCGATCCCTTGCCATAGATTAAGTTTTTTATTAATAGATTTAAGAAATTATGTGACAAATGGGTATCTTGTGATCAATTTATTTAATGTTGAAATTTTTAAAATATATTTATTAAGTTGGTATTTTTATTTTCCTATTTCTATTCTTTATGGCTATCTGTAACACACAATATAATAGCTTTTATAATTAAATACGGAAATGTTCTTATAAACAAAGCCATTTTTTCATCAACTTTATAACCAGACATGGCAGAAAATTAGTTAGGTCACTGTGAAACATCAAATATTATTAAAAAAAATATAAAAGTTTACTATTACATTTATTTCTACATACAATGACAAACTTAATTAAATACATAATAGGGTCTTATTTAGATTTTGCTTGTACATTTGATAACTTTGTTGGGTCATATTTATATGTCTTCTGTAAAGGTCCCTTCCCTGCTTTAGTAAATATCATTTCATCAATCCTCTGCCTGTCCGCAAGATCTCTTGATATTTTCATATTTGTCCAGGAATCCTTTGCACCTTCTATGAATCCTTTCTTCTTGATTGGCAAATTGTCTGGTGTGTGTTTTATTAGTCTGGGAATTTTGAAATAATCTCTCACCGCTGGTACTTTTAAGAATCCAACTTGAATTAATGAAATGAAGTTAGTTGAGCACCAGTATACAAGAATAGCTCCAGGAAAGTTGATTGTAAATGGTAGCATAATGATGGGTATTGCACGAAGGACATATCTCATGACTTGCATGTTTTGTGCATCAAGACGTCCACCATCTACACCAAGTTCAATTGTTGCTGCTAAAGTAGCACTTGTTATCAATGGCAGCAAGAAAAACTGATCAGGTACCGTTAAATCTGTGAACCACCACAAGCCACCATGCATCATACTTTCAACAGGACAATTTGCCATGCCTCTTAAACCAACAAAGAATGATATAAATAGAGGTGCTTGCGCCAACGGCACAAGGACATTCTTCAGTGGATTAAGTCCTTTTTCTTTCATAAATGACATCATTTCTTGTGCATACTGTGCAGCTTCTAACTGATTACCAGTTTGTCTTGCTTGTGTCATTTTAACTTGGAGTAGCTGTATTTCAGGCAAATTGTTATTCATAACAGCAGCATTCCGTTGTGACATTATAACGAGAGGGAACATAACTGCTCTTACAACTATTGTACCAATGAGAATTGCACCCCACCATGGTACATCTAATGTTATGTGGAGGTACTCAAAACAATTCTGTACGATACCTACTGGTCCCCAACCACCTAGACCTAAGCTGGCAAATGACGGTTCACCATTTGCGGCTAAAGTTTGCACTGCTTCAGTTATTTCACCAACAGACGAGGCATCTGGCACAGGAGGGGGTTCGGGTATGTTATCAATTAAGGGTACTGTTTTTCCTGCATCACTACCACTAGATGCAAACCTCACAGAACCAGCTGATGAGTAGCAGTATAAGATTTTGGCTCGCTTAACCTCAAATTTTTCATAACGCAAATATAAAATACCACTACGTCTTGCATGGCGGTTAAGCAACTTAAACATTTCGTATTTTCAAAATTCAATTAAAGTCGTTAGTTTAGTTTAAAAATATTAGTATAATATAATAAAGACAAAATTATTTCACAAGTCTTGAAAAAACATTGCCGAATTGTTGACAGATTCACTGACAAGTGACAGTGACAGTGACAACAGTGGACAGCAGTACCAGAAAACAAACTCGGTCTTCCGTCCACTTGTGTTTCATCTTCAATTCTCAGGAATCCTTTATTGCATTCAATTGGAAAAACTTTTTAACCTAATCTTTTAAGTTTTTTTATCAATTACAACAAATGTTTTAAATGAAACTTCTGTGAAAACTGCCTCAATACAAGTTTGACAAATAACAAAATGTCATTGTCAATTACACGTGAATAACAAAACCAACGTGCATGTTTAGATATCGACTATATTATAATATTTCTTATCGCGTAATGTTACTTTTTCATGTTTAATTCTTATACTACCTAAAATAGAACAAACATGGCTCATGTTTCATATCCATTTAAGAAAACCAATAAATCTGTATATAAAAAGCCGGCGTCTGTACTTACTGAAGATAATTTATACTGGAAGAAATTAGGCGTATGTCTTTTCTTTTTTCTAATTACAGATCTTCATGCTAATTGTAAAAAACCTAACAGTTGATGTTTATTTCAGCACCCTGTGTTGGTGAAAGAATTTGGAGCAATAGACTACCTTGATTTCTGCCCAGTAGAACCGTATTATTTTGCTGCGACTTGCTCCGTGAGAATACAGGTAAAACACAATTTCACAAAATTAACATACTTTAACAGAAATAAATTTCTACAAATCATGACTAACTTTTTATATTCTAGATTTATGATCCAATCACAAAAACAGTTGCGAAGAATATATCAAAGTTTTTAGAAGCAGCTTACGGTGGCTCCTTTAGGAATGATGGAAGACTTTTGATAGCAGGAAGTGAGGAGGCAGCCGTAAAGTTATTTGATGTTCAGTCTAAAAATGTTTTAAGAGTGTTCACTGGTCATACTGGACCTGTAAGTAACAATATATTTAAACCTTTTTGTAAAGACTTGTTGAGTATTGTTGACTTTGAACATTCTTTCCCAGGTCCATAGAACTTTTTTTACAAAAGATCAAACAAAAGTCATCAGTTTTTCTGATGATAAATCTGTATGTCTATGGGATATCGCCACAGAGGAGAAAATTACAAGTTTTTCAGAACATACAGATTATATAAGAGCTGGTGCTCCAAGTCCAGTATCACCTGATTTAATATTATCAGGTGGCTATGATCATATAGTAAAGCTATATGATTGTAGAACTAATGAAGCTACATTATCTGTGAACCATGGAAGTCCTGTTGAATCAACAATTTTCCTACCATCTGGTGGCCTTTTTGTTAGTGCAGGTGGAACTGAAGTCAAAGTATGGGATATATTCAATGGTGGAAAGCTCCTAGCAAATATTTCACAGCACCACAAAACTGTAACCACTCTAAGACTATCCAGTAATGCTAGTCGGCTGATGTCTGCTTCCCTTGACAGACATGTAAAAATATATGACATATCAACATTCAAAGTGGTTCATAATATTGATTTTCCTAATGCCATTCTTAGCATGGCTATATCTGATAATGATGATGTTTTGGCAGTGGGTATGATTGATGGAGTTATATCAATAAGAAAAAGGGAACAACCTTTTAGGCGAAAGGAAGAAAATAAAGGTTTATACAAATTTGCACCAGATCATATTCAAACTACGACAACTGTAGATAATGTTGTAGGAAAGCAAAAAACAGAGAAAGGACCGGAATTTGAAAAATTCCTCAGAAAAATGGAATTTGATAAAGCCCTATCATCTGTGTTAAAATCTTATGTGGCAAGTAAATTTCCAGAAAAAACCATAGCACTTTTACAAGAATTGCTTCGTAGAAAAGTATTGAATGTTGCAATTGATGGTTTATCTGAGAAAGATATTGGAGCATTACTTAGGTTCTTTAAAAAGAACCTAGGTGAAATGAGATTCACAAGAATCATAATTGACTCAGTAAATGTGTTTATTGATGTATTTGAAAATCAAATAAAACTCTTCTCTGAACAAAATTTATGGTTGTACAACTCACTCAAAGAAGAAATAATACAAGAAATTGATGTCTGTAAAAGGGCAAGTGAATTGGAAGGTGCAATAAGTCTTCTTTTGTCAGGAGCTCAAGTTGACTCCACCAGAGATATGATAGAAATTAGCGATATGCTTGCCCCATCATCTAAGGCACAAAAAGAAATAGTTATTGATGTTTAATAAAATATTGTGAACTGAAAGAGTTTTTTAATTTTCTTTTCGCTCTTCTACTATATCGCTAAAAGTTCACATTAAGAACATACGGTTTTATAGTGACCATTTGTAAAGTATTAAAATAAAACTTGATAAATCACTATTATGCTTATATTTTTAAAAAAATCTTTTCAAACATGTTACCATTTGTGACAAATCGATTTTAGCTTATAATTTAAGTAAAATATTAATAGTAGATTATCTGTATAAACTTTGCAAATTATTATCTATGTCATCTGTCATTTTTTTTCAGGTGTTGTCAATTCGTGAATCACAAGTTTTCCAAGTTTTCTTTTACAATAATAATTATTTTCCTTATTGATTTGGCGATCCAACTATGGGTCTCAAAGAAGCGGCTATTTATTTAGATAACGAATTGAATACTTATTATGCTGGACAAACAGTAAATGGGAGGATTGAATATGTTTTCGATAGTCCGAAAAAAGTTCGAGGTAAAATAGGCAATCATTTAAAAATTGACCTATGAATCACTGTTTATTAATAGCGATGTTATGTTTGTATTGGTGAATTGTGATATGCGACCGGTTAAGTTATGTATGTCTGTTTATAGGTATTCAAGTAAAGTTTAAAGGTGAAGCACATACAGAATGGAATGAAAGTAAAGAAGAATCAGATGACCAGGGTAAATCCCAAACGACGGATACTACGCATACGGGGAATGAAGAGTATTTTCAAATTTCGTACTATCTTCTTGGGAGCAATACAGGTCAGGTTCTTATCGGAGAATAGTATATAGTGAGGTTTGCTGTTGGTGTGCCACTTTTTTTTGTTTAGTTTTGTACATTATTCAGAGGTATAGTTCATGTGACCAGACTTCCCATTTTCAATGGAACTGACCCTTTATATAGTTTGTACACCCTAATAGATAATTTCCCTTGAAATCATAACCTTTTGATGAGGATGAAGATATAAGATTATAAGCTATTGATTTTTTTAAAGATAAAGTAGACTATGTATATTGCAATGTTATGAAGACTTTACATAATTTTGATCTATGGGGGCTTTGTTGCGAAGGGACTATAACACCCATAAGTTTAAAACTAACAAAACTCAATTCTCTAACCAACTACAGATAATAAATTTAAACTTTTTAATTTCAGGTAATGAAATAGAAATACCTGCTGGTAAGCAAGTGTACAACTTTACTTGTGCACTACCACCAGTGCTGCCATCTTCCTTTGAAGGTCAACATGGTTACATTAGATATACAATAAAAGTGATCTTGGATCGTCCATGGAAATTTGATCAGGAAACTAAAATAGCATTTACTGTTATTAATGCCCTGGACCTTAATCTTAACCCATCTTATAAGGTAAGTGTTAATAAGGAGTGGCTATATCTATAAAACGTAATTAAAGGTATCAATATTTGTTTTTTAATCTTAAGTTCAAATAGCTTTTACTTGTGACTTTGTCTAACCAGAATTAAAAAAAAATTCTAAGTAGCCTGTGTTCTTTCTGATGGTATTATAAATAAACAAAATTTAATTCAAATCCATAAAGATTTTGGACTTGCAATACTTTTTACAAACATCCTTTCATCTATTCAAATTTTTGAATTTCCAGTATTAGTCTGTACTGTATCTGTTCCAGAATTGTGCTTTACATGTTATATCTAGTTTTTTAATGTCTATTTTACTATTAATTTTAGAATTTACTGCATTGTTAATGTTTGTTCCATGTACTTTGGTATATTGTTTTGAAGAATTAGAGATATGATTTGGATGAAAGTTGCTGCAGTGAAAAGCTATAGTCATTTGTTTCTTAATTTTATGTTGTTTATTTTAGGGACCAATTCATATGCAGATGGAAAAAACATTTTGTTGTTTTTGTTGTACATCCCTACCATTGTCGGTAGATGTGAGGGCACCAGTCTCCGGATATTGTCCTGGACAAGTGATACCAATACAAATTGATGTTGAAAACAAGAGTAATGTAGAACTGAGTCTTGTTAAATTATTTCTGAGGAAGGTATGTGTATTAGGGAGTAAAATAAGTTGTTTCACTCATTATTAATCTTTTTATTGTAATTAAAAAACCCACATACAGCTCTTTTATATGTTCTTTTTATAGAGAATAGGCAATGTGCATATGACGCCAAATTGTACCAAACTTTTTTTAAGTACACTTTACTATAAAAACATTCCTGTAAACATTTTTTTAAATATAATGTGATTTAGTGGCAAAATTTAATAATTAAAAAGTGTCTTTTTTCAAATTCCCTCGCTAAGTTCTAAAACGCACACTATTGGTCGAAGC
>DVQG01001182.1:0-11481 GCA_018231605.1 Papilio ambrax
TGTCATTTTGACATTTGTAATTGATAATTTGACAAATGTAAACAATAAAATAAAATTTTCGTAATTTCATGCGTATGAAGTCGTACGGAAACAGCTAGTTTAATAAACATATAATAAACAACATTCGTAATCCACAAGAACTATTTTTTCCTTTATTACACGAAGCGACGAAACATAACAGTTACCATTTATCATATTCCACTAGTTCTTAGAAAAATTGTTTTATTACATTACGACAGTAAGAGTTGAAATACACAAGCCAATACCTGGCACACTTGTATACAAGACACTAGCATGCTAGAGACATCAGCTACAAAACTGTGTCAACTCAAAAACAAATAGATTTTTATTTTAATATTAGCTGTTGCCCGCGACTTCGTCCACACAATATCAACAGAAAAAAGTAGCTTAAAATATGCTCGTCTGTGAAAATACGATCGAAATAAGCGACGTTTCGGAGATTACCCAGAATAAACGTGGCTTAGGGACAGACAGACAGACAAAAAAAATGCTATTTTTCGTTATCAGCAATGTAAATACATCATCTTCCCGAAATCTGGATTTGTTTATATTTGATATTACAAACAGACACTTCAATTTTATTACATGTATAGATATATATAGATTACTTTCACTGTAACTATCGTATTACAACCTTCACACATTCCTCATTTTATTTTACCTCTGACTTTCAGATATTCATAACAGAATCATTCATTACACGATCGGGTCACAAAGAAAAAGTACACAACTCCATTTTCCCAGTTAATTCTTATTGCACTGCAATCGAATACGAAGTATCGAATTACTAAAACATTATCGGAGTTCATTGCCTTTCCTTTACCTAATTACGCAATATACGTTCGTTAGCAATTTGCTAGTATCGCTAAGTAATTTGATAATTTCGGCACTTAATTGTACCTGGTACACTTACGAAGCATTTTAGATTCACAATGTACGAGCATATGTTATTGACTCATCGATGTTCAAAAAGTAAGATATCCCTGCAGATTAATTCCTAATTAACAACACATGTCCATTTTCAACTCATCAAATAAAATATTAACACGCTCACTTTTTGCATCAGTATGAAAAATGCACAACATTTAGAAAGTAGTAGCATTAAATTCCTAAGAATTTATCAGCATCGCTTGGCGCAGCGGCTTATTTGAAATTCTCTTTCATCGTGTCAACGTACTTAAAGTGGAATGAAATGAAAACGCGTGCTGCACGCATACTTCAGAATAAACATTTCAAATTCTGCCAATCACTACTAAACGCAAGAAAAATAACACATCTTTTTATATTAATTGTGAGAAAGTGTTCATTTTTATAACTAAAACTTTTAAAACAGTCTAATAATGAAAACAAAGTAAACTAAGTTACGAATTTGTAAGTAAGGTGTAGTTTAAATGTACCAGTGAATTCTAAATTAAAAAATAGACAACATTAACGTAGTGTTCAACAATTACTTTTATATAGTTAGAAAAAAACAATTTTAAATAGAACTAGCGACACCGCGGTTTCTCATGTGTTAAGCGGATCGTTTCTACTAACATTTTAAATTCTGTTTGAATATCGTATCTTCTTAAAAGAACTGCGGCACCCCTGTACAAAACTCTACTTTACCTCTATTGTACAATATTTGAGTGACAACAAACACCAGTGATCATATCCAAAATCAGCGTCAACTGCAATTATATGTAATTTCTATCCAGGTCTAATGAGTCTAGTGTACACGTCGCTATTAAATTAAACAAAGCACTAATCACACCCGATTCCAATGCTAATTGCTTTACACGCGGACAAATTGACACGTTTGTTTACATACATATCTAATCATTTATGTAGATTTTATACCAACTAGCGCGAGTTTTGCTTGCGGTTATTAATGACAGGGTAAACGTCTATTGTAGATCTTGTTAAATACTACAAATATCAACATATAATATAATAAAAATAATAGAATATCAGTTCTTTGTACAATCGACTGGATTCCGAAATATATGCGAACTGTTACAAGTAATCGTCATGTAATTCACTTTTAATCTAATATTTCAAACATATTCCAAAATGAGCTCATGGGGCAATGTATTACAATGAAAAATTGTCACAATGGTTAGGTAATAGGTGAACAGTCGGCCGGAAATTGGGGCGCGGGTATGGGTCGACGCGCGCGCACGCCGGAAATCAAACCGCGTCCACACATCGATCTTATTGTCATTGCGCACTAGCACACCGGCGCTCCTACAATGAGGTCATAATGCTAACCAACAATACAGGGTGATTCTTAACGGACGGATCAACGGTTTTGTATAGGTAGAGGACCTCAGTAGCTATCATTTCAACGTAAAGTATGTTGCCCGATTTTCTATAGTCAGTTTTAATGTTCTTTAATTTTTTGGAAAAATATCTGCAAAGTCAGATTTCCACCACAGATACTAAAAGGTTTGTATTAGTGAAAACCATAATGATATCGAAACTAATGTAGCAATATGATTTCGTAATAGCCAACACTTTCGGTCACGCCGGTGCGCACGCGCCGGATTCGAAATCGCAACGGGACAATTACGTTGCGTTGTGATGCGTTACAACCCGTGCCCCTGCACATCCGCTCTGCTGCAATCGAATTACAAAAAAAGCATTGCTTAACCTCAATTCTTACTTTGGAAATAAATGAAATACCTTAATCACAATACAAAAGTCCGTATACATTTTGTATTTTTTTTTATAATATAAGGTGGCAAACTAGCAAGCGGCGATCACTGCCCATAAACATCCGCAATTGCAGATGCGTTGCCTACCCTTCATAGACGAAGGAGGAGACACACATAAAGAGGACATGTGTCTCCTCCAAATCCACTTTTCCTTCCCATCCTTTCCTCTTAAGAAAAGGGTGGAAAAGAAAAGGGACTAAAATTATGCCTCCGGCACCACTCATCGGACGAAGCGCGAAATTGCTTCCACTTCACGCCTGTTTTCTATGTTATTGTGCATGCATTGTAAATACAATAGACTATATTATGTTAATTACTTCAAATTTTATATAAACAAAAGCCTTTATAGTTAGCTCTTCATGCAAACCATTTATATGACATAATTACCTTCTTTGTTGAACTTCAGATAATATTTTTTTATAATAAATAAGAAAAATGTAATTCAAAAGATGGATAGTGAGAAGATGACAAAAAAAAAAGATAGGAAAATGTGGTAAAAACAGATTGTATATTTTTTAAAAACTATCAAAAGGTGTACATACAAAAATAGACAAATTTTAACAATATTACTTTAATTTGTTTCTAACATGATTTAACAATACCCGTGATAATGTGAACAACTCAAAATATACACCCCAAGATACTCGGCATTTTATGTGGCACGTCGAGAACACGAGTTCCCTTCCGCCCGACGTGCCAACTCAAGTACAAAGCTAATTGATAGCTAGTCATTTTTTTAATCTGCTACAAAAAAAGAAATTAAACAGCCAGTGTCAACAATGTGGCAGATTTTTTTTTTATACATCACAGATTAAAAATGTCCAATTGTATTAAAAACAGTTACATTTATCATTAAATATGTATCACAGATGAGCTATAAAAACACTAAGAAAAGAGCACCATTATAAAATTTTACGATTTTTTTTAAACATTATTATATTTGAAATGTGCAATAATTAAATTCTAACATTACTTGTGTCATTGCATAGTTTTCTAGTCATAAATTAACTATATTTATTTTCATCTATGTTCTATATGAGCGAAAAACAGTTTTTTATTCCCAATTATCTACTACCTGATAAATTCAAAACAACTTATTCCTTTTTCTGTGCAGATTGTGCAGATTGATGTTTATAAGCTCTGCCAATTTGGTAAAGACTAGTTAACGCAACAAATACATTAACCGCAAAAAGGCTGTAGTTTTTCGGTGTTATAACGAGTGAATAACGCGACCAAATCATTCCTGTCGCCGCTAGAGACACAGACTGAGGTATGGACAATGTCTCGACAGGTCGAGTTAGATCACCCAAACCTGCTATCACCAAGCCCTGGAAGGATGAATATGATGTCAGGAAGTTATCCACTGCACCTGGATCGATGGAAACTTGTTGAACACGTGCTTTGATGTAATGGAAATGATAAATTTCCATTTGTACTCCAAAGTTTTATTTTATTTTATTTAATAACGATTAGTTCTTTACTTCAATGAAATTATTGCCATTTCATTTGTGACTTGTGATAACTGGCTGTAAAAATATCTATATAATTAAAAAACTTTAGAAACTTGTTGATTTTAAATTGGTACGCTCAAGACTACCAGTTCATGCTATTAATGAATTAATGCATATACTTTTTTTAAGTCTATACAAGCTTCTAAAGTATTGTAATTGTGTACATATTTATGAAACTGTACAATTAGTAGAAAAATTGCAGAATTTATCTCCCCTATAATGAAATCATCAACAATGACCATGAGTGTAAATGTAAAGTATATTTCGAATTGTTTTACTAAATTAAAATTGACAATGTAACAAACAAAAAAACAGCTTTAATTTGTAATACATTTTATAACAATGTGTTCTAACAACGTAGATAGCTTATCATTGCCCTTAGACAAGGTCTAAATAAATATAGGCTGACCTTGAAATATCTAAAATGCTGGCATACTTACCCATTTAAATGCTGGGGCCCAAAAGAATATTGTTTTAGGACCTAGAAAAAATAACAAATTGAAAAACGGAAATTAAGATTTAACATAAACAACATAACAGTAAAAAATTCTTACCAGCTTCATGTTCCCATAGCGGACGTAGTTTAGATGGTACAAATTTATCCGTAGCTGATATCAATGCTCTATATATTTTCGACATTGTCACAATACAGTGCTGTAATTTTAATGTTTTAATATCAGGAATGGTATCAGTAACCTTATAATTACGATATAACAAAAGTTATTAAAATAACAATATGAAGTGCCACTTGTTAGCACGACCTGTCTATTTAATTTTGATCTATTTATGTCATGTCAATGTCAAATACAATATAAGTTTACAATCCATGACATTCGGATTTAAATCTAAATTTTTGTGAGTATATTTATAAATTCAGCACTTTACAGGCTGCAGGTTGCACCGATATTGAATTTAAATAATAATAAACATATATGAAAAGAGTGATGTCTTATTAGGATTTTGTTATTCCAGTAAAACAGTAAAACTACTTTATGGTATTTGGCAACACTTGATCGATCAGTGTATCAACGGTAGGCTATTAACGGTAGTATTTTGTGCCTATTTCATTTTTACCATTTAAGCGCTGATGGTAGCGGTTGGTAAGGGTGAGAATTCGAATAAATGTCATCAGTGCGATTAACATCCGAAATACCTATAACATCAACCTCGAAACGGAACAACACTGTCATTTCCAAGCGACGACCTATCTTTTGTGTATCTGTGTATACAGAGCAACATGCAATAGATAGAAGTAAAAAGCATGAATTTTATAATCTGTTTTGGCGTGAACCATGTAAGGTGTCAATAAAGTTTTAACTTATAGTTTTCTTTGTTTATGTTTCTTTTAATTCTTATAAGTAAAACTTTCCTTTACTTTATTCCTCCTTTCAGTTTTATTAATGTGTTGTGTAGTGTTGTGAATATGGGTACCAGCACAATGGGGAGCGATTTGCATTCTGATAAGCAGGACAAACTTTTGAAGTTGCAAGCTCGAAAGAAAGAATTGGAACAAATGCTCTTATCAAAAAATGAAGAATTGTACAAATTATGTGTTCAAGAAGTTCAATTAACTGGTGTTATGCCACCGGAAGCGCCTCTAAGTCCCGAAGTGCCACAGAGAGAACGTTTGGGTAGTGTTCGAAGTGTAGAGAGGTCCACAGACGGAACAGACGTTCAAGATGGGTCGGATACCTCATCACGTCGTATCAGAACTGGTCCGGCAGATCGTATTCTTGAGTGTGATCCAAATGTTCGTAAAAATGTATGTCACAGGTTATCTACTCCGTCAATATCCGGCATATCTAAAAGCTCGCATCCTAGACAATTGCGTCGTCCCGAAACTAGTTGTTCCAATTTCTTTCCGTCGCCACCGCAAGAGCGAAACCCTGAGACATTTTCAATACACACTTCACATACATATCCTACACTAGCGGGACGCCATGAGTCAGGTCTGACTGACAACATTCAGAATGAGCTACAGCAAGGACCTGTTTACAGACATCATACTATGACAACGGAGTATACAAACAGAATGTATTACAATAATCCTGTAGAAGGTCATAATGCAACAAGATTACGAGAGACACACTTCAGTTCAAGTCATCCAGACATCACCACACACTACACCCATGGGACAATTGCACCTCAACCGGTCCCACAGCAAAATGGTGTACGCAATACACCACTACTATACCAATATGCATCTCACTTGAAGGCTCAAAGTCAACATTTAGGTGCATTAGCATACCAGCATCAAATGCAAATACAATCTAAAAGACGTAACGACGGTGTACGTCGAAACACGTTACAAAGGACGCAGACATATCATCTTACGTCACATAGTGACTACAATCAACATTTAGAAAACATGTCCGATGCATACAGACCACCAGCTCCTGTGTATCAACACAGATCTCAACATGATATGCAAGAACAGCCAGAAAGAATGCACCCTGTCGAACGAATGGCAACCGTGCCAAATTCTCTACCATTACGAGAATGTAATGTTATAAGAAATCCGATTCACATGCAATTGCAAGTATCTACAGATGACTACGGTTTCGAAGATAGAAAACATTACCCAGACGCTTTGAGTCCCGTCAGCCAAATGTCCGGTTATTCCCAAGGTAACTTTGATTCTGTAAGTATGAACAAATTTTCTCCACTCTCGCAAGCCGATGGTAAAGTAAAAGAGAAACAATGGTATGAGACATCTCTGGATTCACCAACAAAACCTGAATTGCCACTTATAAAGAAGACATCCAGTTTGAAACGTACACCCAGCCTTGGTAATTCACAGACTTATGAAGTAATGATAGCTTCAGGTAGACATTCAGCTATGCAGAGTCCTCATTTGATTCCTCATAGTCCACCAGTCTTGTCCCCTGGTGCGGTCTCCTTAGAGTCACCGAAAAACATGACTGTTATCGAACAGGGTAAATGTATACCATACAGGGAGGAGACGAAACCATTTGAGATGTCTGATTTCTATAAATATTCTACGAAATTCAGGCAAGCTAATGCTCAAAAGGCACCTGCCGCAGCTCCAAACATGAATGTAGCTTACAATAAAGTGCCAATGGATATGCCACAGTTCAGCCAAGAACATTGGCATGGACAAATTAATTAAGATTAGCTGACATCAGTCACTAACCATTATTTATACATAAACAAATATTTTTATTAGATATGTCATATTGAGGGGTTACTGGCTATTTGTATTGTGTGACATTATTGGAATTTTATAGGGGAGAGATTCATGCTTTCTTCTTTTTAAAAAAAAACCTTACTAATGTAATGCGAAAATTTACATGCATGAATGAATGGATGGATGTAGTTTGCCACCTAAATGACTCAACAAATCTGGCCGAATGAAGACATAGGCAACTTACTTTTTTAATTCCTTAAGGATGGATAGTGGGCAAATTATAGTATTCTATACAAAAGTGGCATAAATTTCATTACATCTACTCTGTTTACTCTAGCTTTTATTTTTTTAATCATGAATTAATAATATTGGCCAGGATGTCGCTTAATACAAATATCCCATGACCCCTCGAAACAATCCTTTGAATAGGTACTTATATTATCAGATCTCTGGTTTTACATATAAATAAGTAAGATGATTAAAATGTGTCAATTAAATTTTCTAGTAAAAAAATATATACAGTAGAACTTCGATAACTTAAAAACCTCTATAACTTCAAAAAATAATATGTTCCCTTCACATCAGAGCCCAAAATCTCTATAACATGGACCCTTGATAACTTAAAACCTCTATAACTTAAAACATTTTGTGTTTCCCTTGGATTTTAACTTATGGAGGTTCTACTGTATATCAATATGTACATACCTGTGATAGATATAAAAAAAACTTACAGTTGAAATGAAAAACATAATATATTTATTAAAATGGAATAACTGTTGACAATAAAATAATAGATTTATAAAATACATAAGTTTTGATGAACTAGTATTTAGGAATGGAAATCTGGAGAATATGTTTTAATCAGTTTTATAAGTGTTTATTGAATTAACTTTTATTAGAAGTTAAAGTAGATAGAATTCAATCCACACAAGGAATAGATACATTTTTTAAAAGTAACTTTTCAGGTTAAATATAGATGTTTTTAGTGCCCAGTTTACACTTAGATTAATTATGCTTTATAGTAATGTTTTAGATTATTTGTGTATGATTTTTTTTGCCTGTATTTTATAAGATTTCATAATAAAAGTACAATGCTTTATGTCCCACCGTTTAAAACTTTATCAAAATTGTCTATAAGCTTTCTCTATTTAATAAAACACTAATGACCCACCCTGACTTCACACGTCAATGCTTACTTATGATAACACTTTAGAAACCTCTAAAATTATGAGTATTTCTTTACTTTATAAATATAAATTTTCCTCTTGAATCATTCTGTCTATTAAAAAAACTGCATCAGTATCTATTTCTTAGTTTTAAAGATGTAAGCATACTTAGAAATATACTTCTGGAAGCAACTGTTTCATATACTGGTAGTTTTTTATTTTTTAATCATTATTGGAATTTCCATTTACCCAGTGATTTGCCATTTTTGCCTTTAGTAGTTGCCATTTAAGAATAAACAAAACTAGATTATTGACTTGATGTATGTCAAATTTTCCTTTATTACACAATTAGTGAATTTGAGTAGGTGTAAATTCAAGAAACAGTATTATAAATACTGTGTCTGTTTTCATTATTCATCAATATGAGTCATTTTAACTGTGTTAGATTGAATCATTTTTGTTTGCACATAAGAAGGTATACTTGATACTGAATGCTTATGGTGTATATTTGAAAACAATGAAATTATTTATAAAAATATTTAAACTAAACATTTTGCAATTGATATCTGCAGTAAAGTTGTGTCATTCTTTGTCATGTAATTCTATCTTGTGCTTATCGGACAATTTTGACAAAGTTCCCTATTTAACTATTTATATGCATTTACTTGCTGTGATCAGTTGAACTTAATTGCCACTACACCCATCAATCTTTTTTGTATAAGAATTAAGGTTCTTTACTAACAATATAATTAAAAGACAATAACATGAATGGCCAATAAATCTTGTCTTTACAATGTAAGAAAATACTCAACCTATAATTGACCGACTTCCCAAAAGGAGGTACTCAAATTGTCTGTATGTTTTTTTCCCAGATAATATTAGATTTAATTTGATGCTTGGTTACGGGTATTGCCATTAAAAAAATATTCAACGATTTTTAGTTGTCTAAATTTTTTTCTAGCTGTTTGCTAGCTTTGCTTTTAAATCCAAATGTCTATATCTTTTTTATTTTAACATACTTTTATTGTATTTTTAGGCATATTCTTTCAGTGTTCTTGTTCTATCCTACAAAAAGCCCAAAAACAAATAGTACTGTGTATTAACAAAATTGTATTCGTGGTGAGTATCCTTTTGTATAATGATTCTAATTTAAAACCTAATCAAATTATAAATTTCACGTGTTTATCTCCGAAATGTTCCACATTTTTGTTGTGAATTATTGTGGAAAGGTTGAAACTTTAACCTAAAAGTTGTGGTAAATTGTAAACAAAATCTCAACAAACTTTATCTTATGGGTATAATTTTTCCTCTACTTGTCAGACTGTTTTAACTTGACCTTATAAATGTATAATAACTTAATTATAACTTGCCAAGCAATTAAGCCTGAAAGTTTATGTTAATGTCCAGTTATATGTGTGTATGGATAGATTTAGTGAGTGAAGTCATGGAAGTAAATTCTGAAAAAGGTTATCTTTTTAATAATTTAAAGTTCATATTTCCTTGACTAAATTCCTAGATATTTATAAGCCTGTGAAATTTTTAGTAATGTTTGGAAAAAATCATTAGATTAATAAGCAATTGTAAATTGCAATTTTTTTGCAAAATTTAAACGATATTGTCTATTTTTATATGTTATTTTTTTAAACTAGATGCATAAGGCACGGTTTTATGTCATACTAATAAAGTTTGATAGTTATATGTGGTTTTATTTTATGACCTGAGCCTTAGATTTCGATTTTTGCCTTTTCTGGTTATGTGTAATGAGGCTGACTTTTTGTGTTGTTATACAATTGTCACTAGATGTCACTGACCTTGGCTATCTGAAGCAAAGCCAATTCACTTGACCGTGTTCTAAATAACTATTGCATAATGCAGATGAAAAGTCTGTACACGATAATGTCTAGAACTGCCAGAAGAACAAATTTAGGAAAATTATTATTGAATTTTAAAGCGAAAAACTAACATGGACACGTTTTTCCTTTATTAGATTAGAATGCATTTTTAAAACGCGCACACCTTTGACTATACTATCGAACATATGTTCAGTCTCGCTTTGATTCCTAAAAGCTTATATAGAGGTGCGCAAGCGAATTTTAGTTGTGTAACTAAACAGTTGAATGGACTCCGAAACAAGCAACAATCACACAGCAGTCGAGTCGAAGTTTTTAAAATAGTGAATCGATTTTAGTTTATTGGCAGATAAAATAAAACATCTTTGAAGAGAAAACAATTTATTTATTGAACATAAATAACAAGACACAAAACTACGATGATGAGACTTGGTTGTACATTAGAAATAGCGATTTAAATAAATATTTGAAATAAACATGATAAGATTTAAGCATTTTGATGTTTTTGAGATTTTCGTAGTTTTTGTAGGCGTTCGTACAGAGATCTCTTGCCAGGGGTAAATCCACCGTTTAGATAGTCGTCGTCGCTGCCTGTAAAAATAAAAGAACAAGCTAATTTTATTAAACACTAGTTGTTGCTCGTAACTGTCCACATGAAAATATCGCCTATGTTAATCAGCGATAACGTAGCTTTCTATGGGTAAAAGATTTTTTTAAATAGTCCCATTTGTTTTTGAGTTATTTCAATACATGGGAGAGTACAAATATTTCTTCTTTATAATATTAGTATAGACAAAAGTTAAATTGAATATAGACCATTGTTTTGTATCAAAAATGTTTAGCTTTAGGTAAGCTAAGCTTGAAAACTGAAGTCTGAGAACGGATATCTATGTAAAATATTTGCAACCCTTACCAGAACCTCCTAAGGGACCATTAATACATCCTTCGTCCCACATATTGATGCAGCGCTTTCCTGGATTGAAGCCCCCATTTAAATAGTCATCGTCGCCACCTGCATAAATAAATGAAATATTAATCTTACTAATATTATAAATGCGAAAGTTTAGATGGATGGATGGATGTTCGTTA
>DVQG01001183.1:0-11480 GCA_018231605.1 Papilio ambrax
TTAAGTAATATATTTGACATGGTTTCCTCTTATTATACTTTTATAAACTATCTATTTACCTAACTCTATTTAACCATAAAAAAGTAAAGCAATTATTAAAATAATAATAAGATTAGGTCTTAGGTTTCTACTAATATTAACAACAATACAAAAATTATTGTGAAATATCAAAAAATCCATAAAAAAAACTTACCAAAGCTTTAATATTTTGTACAACACCGTCATTAGAAACAGATAGTGTTAATTTTTCAACTGGTAAATAGTCTGGGTTCTGAAATAATTGCAAAAAATTACAATATGCTTTTGATTTTAGTCATTGAAAAAAAGTCATGTTTAACTTTACTAAACACTTTTCTCACTTACAACAAATTCTACAGATTTGTTTGTCATATTTAGACTAAAATGTTCTGAATTAATCTTTAAATTAGGCTAAAGTTAAATAAAATCTTGTTTCAATAAGATTTATAGCTTACGACAGCAAGATCAAAGTATGGACAAGTACTTGGCATGTTTGACATTGACGTTTACAATTGACATTGACACTTTGATAGACAGCTGATTATGACTATGACACATTGCTTTTATTATAAAAGGGAATTTTTACGTAATAAATTGTAGTTTTCATTTTCTTAACCTACGTAAACTGACTTCCCCTACCATAAATTAACATAGTAATAATCGAGTAATATGATGAAATCATTGTGTACATTTTAAAAACTTAAAATGTATCGTGAGAAAGTTAACAAATCCCAAAGGTAATATTTTAATGCAGCAACATTCGATAATTGTCAAAGTCAATTTTACCAATTTACCAACACAAACAAAAACAAGTCAACCGATGATTTTAATTTGAATTTGGTTTGCTGTTTTTTGTTGGTTTCCTGCAATAACTTGCGTTTCTATGATTTTTTTAATGCAGTATTTGCCAGAAAAAAATTAACATATACAGACTACAAAACAAACGTTGGTGTTAATAACCTTCTGTAATAGAAATTGTACATCAAATATATTTTATGAAATGACCAGCAGCGATAATGAAAAAATTCGGTACAGACCCAAAAGTTAAGAAAACACTAATTAGAAATTATGAAGAAAA
Organism: Papilio ambrax; assembly: GCA_018231605.1. NCBI lineage: Eukaryota > Metazoa > Arthropoda > Insecta > Lepidoptera > Papilionidae > Papilio > Papilio ambrax. The sequence continues at coordinate 1,097 of DVQG01001183.1, forward strand.
AGCAAAAACCTGCTCCCGCAACCACGATGAACAGATTGCAAACTCCAATGCTGTACCAAAACAAAATCTTCAAAACAGACATACTCATAACGAGAATGAACTTGGCCAACCAACTTTATGTTCTAGTGAGGTGTTAGCTAATTATTTGACGGATGTTGCAAAAAATCCACCTCCACTTCAATGTATCGAAGACAAAAATGTTGATAAAGAAAAATTAAATGCAAAAGTGAGTTACAGATACAAAATCTAGTAAAGAACAATTGCCTAATCAATCAAATATGTTATTAAATAATTTTTAATTTTTATGATAATACATAAAAAAACTATCTAGGAGTAGGTAGTGATCACATACATCTTGTTCATTCTGTCATTAATTTATCAACTTGTAGTTAGGTTATTAACACACTTATCCGCAATTGAGCTTTTGAAATCTGGATCTCTTTATAGTTGTCTGATGTAGATAGATGACATACTGGTCCATCTTGAAAATTAATTGTGATATCTTGGTCTTTTCATCTCAATTTTATTAAAAAACATCTAATTGTTACCTATTGTAGTTAGCTATCAGATTATTATAATTACTTTGTTATTTCAGATGACCAAGAAGTTAAATTTTCATTTTAATGAAAAACTATATAAGAATTTAGTTGAGCTAAACATTAATGCTGAAGTTCATAAAGCAAGGAAGGACAAGAAGCCTCTGAAAGCAACCAAGAGAGACCTCGAACCAAATATTGATGATTTCTGTGAAGATGAAAAAGAAAAAGATGCGCCACCTACAATCCCTATCCCTCCTTGTAAGTTTAAACCTATAAGAAAAATGGAGAGTGGACAGTTACATAAATTGATGGCTTCTTTTGAATTATGACAAATATACTATGCTGTACTTTTATTTGGTTGTTTTAATTTTATCATAGTAAAACTACAATTATTATAAAATATGGTTAATATTACTGTAGAAGTTTATTACAAAAGAATAAAATGGAAGGGTATTATTTTTATTTTTCTACAAATGAATTAGGCACTGAAATGTATTTAAATATAGCAACATTTGAAAATTGTAACGATAAATTACCATTTCCCACTTGCCCATGAAATATAAAATCCCGTAAATTGAGCAACATTATGTGAGATTTGTGAACGCGCCGCCGCCGCCCGCCGCTGCCGCCGACTAGCTCTCTCTCGCTCTTGAGAAGGAGATGTGAATATACCCGTCTCTTCTATCATCCACAATTTGCCAATAATTTTGTTTCACTCAGCTGTTTCAGTCATTTTCTGACACTTGCCTGTGGTGGTCGTGTTCTCGGTCCCAAAGGGAATTAACTTGTTAACTATATTTTTTCCATTGAAACTGAAATAAAGTCACCATGGCTGAAACAGAAATAATATCTAAAAGTGATAGTAATGATCAATTTTTTGAGGGCGTGGAGAAGTTAATAGAAATATGGTTTACGCCGGCTAAACAAGCAGATTTGAGGAAAATTACACGGTAAGTGAAGAATACACGAATAGCACCCTTCTTTTTACCCTCGGTGGTAATTTATAAGTACGTTTTTATTATAAAATGTTTATTCAAGATATTTGAATTTGACATGCTACTTGTCTTTAAGTTTTAATAGATAACAAAACTTTATTTACGTAAGGGATAAGGGTTAGTTTTTCTATCCACATAACAAGAACACTATGATACAGCGGCAATCTTTTTGAGATGATTATGTTGATAATGGAAGGTTCTCGAATCAGCTGTTGGGCGAGGTAGGCATGCGTAGCGGAGTCCCGGGCTCGTTGTTTGGCTGTGAGACGCCGCCGCAAAGTCTCGTCGCTAAAATGGGACACGTGATTGCATCCTAAAAATTGTATAGGAAAATATGTACATACGCTTTTCGTAACATTAATTCCATTTTTATTATATAATTATATCAAAGAACAACATGGCTATACAAATTTTTTATAGCAGTGCTCTTTGTTTCATTTGGGTTTTGTAAAATTGAATTTAGGAAACTTTCATTTCACTCAAGTTCATTTATAGATTTAAGTAAACTTGATAAATACTTTATAAGAAATAATTTTGTTAATTTGTTAAACTGTCTATAACAATGGATTCAAGTTTTTGTGGACAACAACAATGGATACAAGTATAATAGACTTTTTTCAAAATGAACCTACAGTTCTGTTAAAAGATTTTTAAATCATATCTTTTGAAGTAAGCTGATTGGTTTGAGATTTGGAACCAGTTATCAGATTGAATTGCTTCCTTGGAATCAGTACATCAAAAAACTTGTAATTACAGGGGAGATTGGAAAGTTTGTGAACCTGTTTGGTCTCCCTGAACATAACAGGTTTTTGGCAAAATGAATGTAACCCATTTCTTTTAAAAGTTTGATGCATGACTTAGCCGAGAAACTTTCAACATTTAAGAGACATTCAAGTAAAGAATAATATTATTTCAAATTTTTCCTTGACTTCTCAAAATAGAGTAACAGATTAGCTTACCAAACATAATAAAAAAAAAATTCAATACTTCTGAGAACATACTATTTGTGGATCTGAGTGGAGAGGTGGTCAAAGAAAAGGTTTTGGTAAAATTATACTTTAATATTAAAAATTATAACTGGCTTATGTTACTTGTTGCAGTCAACAATGGGAGAAAGTGCTCAAGATAGTGCGCTGTGAGATCATATCCTTTACAAAAAGCGAGCAAGTTGATGCATATGTACTAAGGTAAGTGAATCACTCTTACAATTTTACAGTCCAATATTGTCAGATTTATTCCCAGTATTTGACTGTACAGTTGTAGATAATTGATCTACAGTGATTGACATATATTTCATACCCTGGTGAAATGTCTCTTGACATTCACAATTCAATTAGATTGAAAACTTGTCATATCAGCATAATGATTAATTAAAGTTCTTATGCTGACTGTTTGGTGAACCGAACCGGAAAGCTGATTTGATTATTTTGTATCTGTTTTAATTAAAATGAGTGAAAAGTTAGTTGTTGCTGTCCCAACTAAGAAACATTTATAGATTTATTCCTAATTTATTCATTTGTCGCGACATGTGAATTAATAAAAATAACGCATTTTAATGTATTCGCGATTTTACTATTAATTTATTAAATGTTATGGAAATGTTGATATTTTATAGACAGACTAAAATTTAAATTTATGATTCTTTGTCGGCAATAACATGTTGGTCCACTAGCTGTTGCCCGCGGTTTGGTCTGTGCGGCATCTTTATCAAAGATAATTAAATAATTAATGCATTATCCCACTGGAACCGCACATTTGTTTGGGATTAACCTATTAGCCGTCGAATGTTTGCCGATGACTCCGCCTCCTACTAACAGGCCGAGTTCCGTGCACGTTTGTTCTGTACCGTCAGTTAATGCGTGACGTCATGATGTCATCGGCAAAGCTACGTACTAGTGTGAGCTGTTACTGTATTTGTAGGCCATATATATATAAATATATATATGTTTTAGCCGTTTTGGAGATGACAAAAGTCCATATAAACATTTGCATTTATTACAATGACTGTATTTTCATGTCGATATCTACTTGTGCGCGTCGCGGCGGTTAATTCTGTGTGAGGTGCGTTAGTGTAGTATTTTGGTATCAAAATGAAGAAAATATTAATAACACTTAAAAATAGATATGTTTTCTCACGTGGACTCAATCTTCTCGGAATAATTTTATTATTACATCTCTTCTCATATTAAACTATCTTATTCAAAGTTAAATTTTATTAAATTTGCTGATTATTAATTACCGTCTGGTCTATTAACTCACTATGTCTTACATAAGTGTAAAACGCGTGTAAAATGTTTATATAGCAACAAGATAATGTAAATAATTTGATTAATTAATATGTGGTATTTCAGCTTAATTTTTGTAATTAAAGCATATCACAGGATGTGAGGTCATTTTCGATTTCAAAGAACATTCTAGAATATTCATTACATTATGTACGTCAACAATAATAGATATGGTAATTAAAAACAACGAAATTAAGTATATATCTGTAGCAAAAGGTCGGCGTGTTGCCACTGATAAGATGTTGATAAGATGTCACGACATCGCATCATGGTATCTCAGTTAAATACAACTGGGGCTAATGAGATCCCTGTACACTTCCGCTACCGGCTTACTGATGATACTTACATGCTATAATAACTTTGATTGAAGAATACAATACTAGCATTGGCCAGCGATACCGTCCCCAAGAACTTAAAATAAACACAAAAACAAGTAGCCTGTGTTCTTCCAGATTATCCTTCATCGGGATCCGTTCAGTTTAGGGTACAATCTACGTCTACATAAGTCCCACTTTGCGATTTACATAGTGTTTAATGTTTTTTTTTAATTAACTGTAAATGTGTTTTAAAAGAAAATGAAAGCAAGTAAAGAAGTGGTTATTCGTATGTTCACGTTTAATGTGTAGTAATAATTTGTATTTTCTTAAAAAAAAGCTTTTAACATACATTTTATCTGCAAAGGAGCCATCGACTTCATATAGTCTGTTCTGTTTTATTATAAAAATCCCCTTTAGTAAATTGCAGTAATCTCAATGACGTGACCCCCGACCCGGCTGTTGATTGCGCCACGTGTCCGCTGATAGGGAACTAGTAAACCTTTATCAGCAATGGTCAGAGGTTATCACTAGATGTAGTAAACTACGCTGAACATCCACCATAGATGTGTTATCACTGTTGCTAAGTGCTGTCCGAACATCACAAATTGATTGGCTCACATTTTGATAAGTTTCGTGAGGTCAACGTTTGTACCTTGGACTGTGTTCCTTGTTGCGATAAATTATAAATTGTAATTTTATAAAGACCTCTATAATTATCTCGTTTAACTTCAACCAACAATTGTCTGCTCTAAACTATAATAACTTTACATCTTCAAAATCTAATTTGAATTATAAATATGGACAATTTTACTTCGTTAGCCATCAGACGCGGGAGCACTTTTATAACGCGCGTTAATAATCGAACAAATGATGTAATGAAATAGAAAAAATGCATTTCCATGTCCGTTTATACCGCAGCTCTTTTGAAGAGCGACAGTTTTCTACCGCACATAGTTATTTTTTGAGTGATTTAAACAAGAGTGATTTTAAAACGCTCGTATAAGCGAGAACGTTAGAATGGCGCCAATGCCGAGCGTTGAAAAAACGCACCTGCGAATGAAGGTTAATAATATTGAACCGATGTCCTCGATTACTAATTTCGTTTTAATGCCAATAGTCATTAAATTTGATGTTAATAGTAGTTTAGAAACGACTTTGTTGAATAACACAAATGGTCTATAAAGGCATACGTAAAGTATTTTATAGCTGTGTCAACCGCGAGAACGATTTCCCTCCCGCATGATGCATGCACTTGTCTATTTATGTTGCGCTAAAATTAAAATATTGTCTATTCTGTCTAAGATATAGATATAGTATGGTGACACAACGTGGCGTAGTTTTTATAACTGTCGTAAAGTTTACGTTGATGTAAACAGAATTAGCAATTTTCGCCAACACAGTCTACAAATGGTTGAAATTATAGTTTGAGCTTATGTTTTGTGTTAAGATTTTCAATAAGGTAGCTTTCATTTTTGGTCACAGTGTGGCAAAAAGAACAAGCTTTTAATTAATAACAAGCATTCTGTGGTGTATGTAGACAGATACAGCTTTTTTCATAATTGAAGCACCGAAATGCTTGTTGTCGAACTGATTACTCAGTGGAAGTTGCGAGTCGGCTGCTCTTTTCAACATGCAAGTTTTTGTTTTGTTCTTAATTGTTGTGGAACAGGTTTTATGATTTAAACAGTTTGAAAAAAATTTCACGTGACATTTTATTTTGTGGGTACAAAACATCAATAACGATATCAGATAACGATTATGATTTTACCTTACATAAGAACGTTATCATCTCTGTCTACGCTGTCTGTGGAAAATTCGTCAGCGATTTGACGCGCGTTACGTGACGCGTGACGCTTGATGACGTCACACAGCTGGCAACTTGCCACCACAGATAGTGAAAGCTAATGTCGATAAAGTTCATTTGAAGTTGATATTTTCATGTTTTGATTTTCAGGGAAACTTTGTCATTTGTTTATGCGAAGTGACCGCTCTAGACTATTATTTGGAAATGTCTGTGAATATAAATAATTATATTTTCATCTTCAATAACCTGAAAATCAAGAAACACACAAATCTGGAAAAAGTGCCACCTTCAGGCTTAAACCCGCAATGTGATATTTGCGCATATGACGTAAAACTAAAATTGATGATCAAAAGAATAACGTCTTTTATTTTTTGCACATACGAGTATATAGAAATTTTGACAATATCCATGACGCAGCTTGGCACAGAACGTAGTGATTCTTCTGGTTAGAAATACAACTTTAGGGGCTAAAAATTAAGAGTACTTTTGCAGACAACTAGAATAACGTATGAAGAAAAATAGGGTTGTCTCTTATATTACGTAGAAACCACCTGCAATGTTATTCGCAACAGTACATAATGTAAAACGTGACACAGTGAGTTATTAGGCGTTAATAAAATATTTAAATCAATGTTGAAGCAATTCAGAGAATTTTACTTCATCCTGAAAGCATTATTGAACAGGTTCACATAAGTGTTGAAAACGGCGTAACATCCGTTGGCGTAGGTAAACAGACGCGAACTAAACGTCTCACACCACACCTCACACCACGCCTCATGTCTCCTGTGAGAAGTGGCCACGGAAACTGCCTCTTGTATGTCATTTGACGGTTTGTCAGAGCGAGAGCTTACATATGAGGTGTAAAATGTAAGGGGATTTAATATGATGTTGTGGTGGACATGACACGAGCAGGGGCGTGACCCTACGCACGCCGCTTTACTGCGTCACACACCAGGCACACTTCCAATAAGGACTTTATAATTACTATTTCGACATAGATAGTTCATAAAATAGTTATTAAAACGTGCAACTGAAAACGGTCTTTATATAAACAGTTTTTTCTCGATCATCAGACAGATTATTCCACTATATGTAGCGTGTATTTTCAGTATGATTAATCTTTGAAAGTGATCATGTCATCTTGTTCATTCTCCTGCGTACCGTACAATCATCTTTAAAAAAAAACATGTCATCAACAACTTTTGAAAATAACTAGTCTAAAAATATCTAGAAGCAGGAATCGAACCCGCAAAAATAAACCGTACAATCACGCTCGATGTAGGTCAACGTGAAAGATTATATTAATACTAGGTCAGACCTGTTACACTGATCGTTGGACGAATGTTTGTAAATAACAGATCTGATGACAAACATGTCCCAACGGCCGCGACCGCAAGCACGGCCGCATACCAGCGTGGGAACTGGCGGTCGAGACATATTGTTACTGACTTCCGATTACCTTTCCAAGACTGTATTTACAGCAAGAATTACGATATAACGTTCATTGTTTACCAACAAATGCTCAACTACAGCTTCAAGCAATTTAAGTAAATATCGTACAGCGACCGTAGCCAGAAAGAGTTATTAAGAAGAGTAAATCGAGCTGAAACGAATTACGTCCTCGCAGCTACCGCTATCAATTCGACGAATCGTTGATATATGAACCATAAACAATGGTGCACATGACGCGACACGCGGCGCACCGGGATGAAGGTCATACACACATACATACGCATTAGATGGAATATTTTTACATGTCTCAATCGCACAGCTTCGGAACGGGTTTTGAAGATTACGTTTCCGCGTGCAAATAATGTCTAGAGAAGGCTCCAAAACTGTTTAAAAACACAATCATTGTCTATTAAGGCCCGATGTTATTAACTGTTTACGGAACGATATTTTGTATTAATCAGATACGACGAGACCATACAGGAAATAAAAAATATGGTCTTTTGATTCCTACGTCTAAAAAGGTATATAATTTTAAACAAAAATGTACATAAAAAGGAACGTTTGTTCTGATGCTGAATCATCTGATACTGTCACGATATGTCACATCAAAGATCGGCATTGTGGGGCTATATTTACCGGCACTTGAGAACAAGCTTCGTTCACACGTCTTGAGACGTCCCCACCCTGCCACCCTGCCGCCGCGGCAGGGGCGCCCGGGTAAGGTCAAGGTGCAAGGCGCGCATGCTCATTGCACTCGTCGTCACCGTCTCTACCCCGTCACGGTCTCGTAACGTGACGTACCGCATACAGGGGGGACGATTAAATAAAGCCATAATTTACTGTCGCACCAAGAAATGTAATTATAAACATTATTCACAAATTTAAAATTATGTGTTGTGTAAAACTAGCTTTATTATTACAATTAGTAATAATGTAATAAGAATCTGTAAATGCTACCACATCAATATTCATGAGATTTTTTTAATATTCTGACACACATTACTTGTCTTGATTTATGAATATTGTTATGCAATTAAATAGTTTGGCTTGAACTTTTATCAAAACTTGTTTGATTCGCGTCAACAGATTGTTTTATCAAACTTTTTTTTAACACATTTCATATAATTAAACGAATATTGAAATTGAATTTGTTATAGAGAAATAATTTTTTTTTTAGAGTTTATTCAAACCTATGAAATTTTAAAGTATTATAACTACAGTTCACGCGTAAGACGATGTCGATTATTCTGAAAGATCCTTACCGAATAGTACATCGGTTCAAATGGAATAACGAGAACATGTCCGGCGTTAGCGTGGGCGCGCAAAAAGCATGGCCTTCGGTCACAAGCTGACAAGCGAGCGACACGATGATTGGCCTTAACAAACGATCTTCAAGGCCGATCTCTCACTCTTATGTAATACGAGCCTCGGGCCGGACCATTGTCGGCCATACATGTCTTTACGTATAAAGATGGACATTTTTTGCAATGCTATTTGATGCGAGCTAAACTTTGTGGTGCTCTTTTTATATTTTCTGGATTCAAGTTAACCTGACACGAAATATTCGTTTGTGCGCAGTAATTTACGACGCTCCTGTATGGAATGAAATTATGTTGGGAAATGTTTGTTTGCCAATTGCATGTCGCATTTGATATATCTTTGTGTACGCTCACTTCCCAGTGCGTTGTCTATGTGATACATTAAATTATGTGGACATTTGTTTTCTATTGTAAATGGCGATTTTTAACTGTTACATCATATCTTACTATTGTAAAAGCGAAAATTTGTATAGACGTTTGTTACTGCGTATCTCCAAAACGGCGTAACGGATGTCGATGAAATTTGGCTCTGATTTTTTTTCGAATATCGTGACAATCATGCCGGCCTTCGTTACACATCCAATTTGCCTTTGAGTGTTGTCAAAACTACATCTTTATATTGTACTAGCTTTCGCCCGCGACTCCATCCGCGTGGAATTATAAAAAAAAAAAAGTGTGTGCCTATGTTTAAAAACGGATTTCTATAAAACACATAATTATTATTATGTGTTTTATAGAAATCCGTTCGGCCGTTTAGGCTACTAAGTCTAACAAACATCCATCCATCTAAACTTTCGCATTTATAACACAAGTAAATTAGTATTATAATTACTTTTTTTTTTATTTAATTATCTTTAATTCTACCAAAATTGAGAAATATCTTTTCCCAAGTATCAAAAAAACGCTTTTCAAATCGCATCTGTTATCGCTTGTTATCGTTTATTATTTATTTTATATTATCACAATTAATTTTAAGCACACATTTTAATCAGCGAGGTTCTCTTTGCTTAGAGAATTTGTTTAAACATCTCGCTACATTTCTATACATTTTGCATTTAATTTACAATGTCATGTTAGTAAGATAAATTAAAAAGAGATTATTAAAAAAAATATTTTTCAGTGTGTAACATTTTGATATCTGTTCCCCGTAAAAATCCAGCTTTAAGATGCTTTGCAATCAAAAACGCGTGTTTGATAAAGTTGCAATATACATACGTACTCGAATATAATGACATTGCCATAGACAATGCAATATAGGCTATGTAATATGTATTTCAATATAATATAAAAGCCTGGGAGGCTCCGGAGCTGACGAGCGCCGCCCGGTAGAAACTTCCAGAATGTAGGCAGCTGCATACGGCTGGGGAGACCCTGTATCGATCGGCACCTGCGCCGTGCAGCACCACCCATCCCCCTCGCACCCCCACCCTACCGCAGCTCTCTCTCTCTTTCACTCTGTTTACATGTTTCGGTGCTTACCCGATCTGATTGTTACAATGTACAAATTAATTTTGATACCTATTTTGTTTCATTGTTCTTTTGCAATGTTTAAAACGATTGTTTATTGAATGCTTGGAGCAGCAATGATTGCCAATTTCGAGCTTTTATTGTTTATTTATATTAATAACTAGCTGTTCCCGTGCGACTTCATCCGCATGAAATTATGAAAATTT
>DVQG01001184.1:0-11478 GCA_018231605.1 Papilio ambrax
TGTAATTATAGCTGAATATGTTTGCCGTCTAATGATGTATAGTATTTTAATTAATCCGATGAGCTGGGTCTTCGCGACACAGGCTGTGCCTAGTGCGGGGACCCTGGGTCAATTGTTTGTAACAAATTTAAAGTTAAATAAATAAATTTATTTATTATTATTTATTTATTTATTAGACATAACAATTTTTAATACATCAATACAGAAGCGGTCTACGAGCGTAAAATAAAACAATCAGACCTTAACGAAACTAATTAACGCTTCAACAAAAGATTAATTGCTTCAACCTCAGCGCTCATTATAAGTTTAAAATTAAAAATAACATCCTGGATATAACAGGCCGCGGCGACATCTGGTAATGACAATTGAAAACTCGTTACCTGCGAAACAATTTGTGTGTTTTAACGAGTCGGGAAGACGGGACGCGACGTCGAACAATAGCAGCACGCTCCAACTGACCTATATACCGGAATCAGGTTAACTGTTTGTATTTTTCGCGTTTCACCGCGGAGCATGTGGATCTTCTTATTCCCGAGCGTAATAGCCTATTTGCCGATAAATTATTCGAGTTAAACAACGCGCGGCGACGTAGAAAAGCCGAGAGGGACCTTTATAGGGTAGAGGTTTTGTCGTAACATTGAGACTTCTGAACATCCGGCTGATGTCCCGAGGTAATAAGCGAACTTGGTTTACTGAAGACTTATTCGTTTGTGTTTTGATGTATAGAGAAAAGTTGAATTTAACATTTAGGATTTATTTTTAAAACATAGAACCACAAAATATGCACCACAAATAGAATTCGAAATAAAATATACATAAAAAGGCCTACATTAAATATATTTATATGAGAAATGTATGAAACGAATTTAACAAAGCAGAATATTCTATTTATTAAAATGAATAAAAGTTCAATGGCCCCTGAAACTTATGTTCGGTAATAATGGTAACTAAGTTTAGAGCGTAGTTTGTTCACACCCGGAGGAAATTTCTTAGAAAACCGTCCGCCACATCTGTTGTACGCCGTCTCGCAACTTCAGCTCGCTGCGTTCAGTTGCCGCTTTAGATTTTCCCTATGGATTCTGCCATTAATCAACCCTTCCATGGGTCGAGGAGACCCAATCGTAGTCTGCATGAACAACCAATCCCAAGTGATTAATTGATTAACTAGGAGGTTCGTTTGCAAGTAATTTTCATGATTTATTGCATAAACTAAGCGAAACAGTCGGTTAAAACAGTTACAAATCGTGCGAGGGGCTTTGACCTAAAACACTTTTCGAATACGAGCGATTATTCCTTGGTCGTTCGCGCAGATGAATGGTCGAACGCTGTTGGCGATCGTACCCGAGAAATGGGCTGTAAGGCAAATTAATTAACAGTCCCAAAGCATGCAAGAGTTGGCACAAGGCGTGTGAGAAATACGATGAAACAGATTGATTCCAACAATGTACTGTAATTGCTGTTTAATAGGTTTTAGTATTAACAATAAATAATAAACAGTCATATAGTATAGTTTTTATTTCCGTATTCTGTAATACATTTAGAATTATGCAAATGACTACAATGCTTAAAAGTGAAAATGAGCATGTATTAAGTGAAAACCGATTCCGTATGATTTATTAAAAGGCAATCTCAAAGTTATACTCAAATTAATCATTCCATTCTATGTCCGAAAGGAATAAGTCCATCTTAAAAATGAGGAAAACCGAGAGGGAATGGAGACATCAAACGTCGATCGGCATCGATGCTCTAATGTCAATAACATCGTTTACAAAGACCCGATGAAATTCGGTGAATCAATTCCAAAACCTTTAATTGGCCCTTTTGCAAGTGGGGCAGGGGAAAGGCAGAGCTTTTTGATGTCCCTCCACCCACCCTACTGACTTAAGAAAATACTCGCGACGAGAGGTATGACAAAAGAATTTAATTGATTCCAACAAAGAATGTCTTTCGGAGTTGGAATCTATTGCTTTTCCTACATCTTTCTTATTGAAATACTTGAGATTTGCTTGTAAATAAAACATCTTTTGAAATGCACAGTATTGTGATGATTCGGATGAAGGGACTGGTGTATTTGGAAGATTAAAAATTATTGAGATATTTCTTTAAAGGAAAATTAATTAGCATCCAGCATACCGACAAGAATCTTAAGAACGCTACAAAGCCTTAAACAAAAAATGTGATGAAAGAATTATAATACATGAAATAACACGAGTAATAGTAACGATAACTGCTAGTTGTTAAGAACTATGATAGGACATTAATAAAGATATAGCGATAAAATATAATTCCGTCGCTTTAAGCAGTTCCTTCGGAACCGACGAAGCTATTTAAAACGGATGATTGATACAAATGGTACAATAAATTATATCTAAACCGGCGTCTATCATTTGTTTTAGTTTCCGTCCCAAAATGTATCATCATTTATTGACAGGAAGGATTTACTAGTAGGGAATTATAATATGTTTTACTGTCTGTAATTACTAAAATCTTATATACATGAGATTATGAAATGTTTGTTAAAACAGATAGCTAATAACAAGAGGCCATTTCTTAAAGAATCCAATCGACTTGATCTGAAGGAAACACAGGTAGAGGACAAAAGATTTCCAACGCGGATACTGTACAAAGCCGAGCAAAGGGCTGAGTAAAATAGCAAAGGAGAATACAATAGCCAAAGCATAGTTGTAGAACATTAAAAGCTTCCCCTTAATTATTTTCAAATTGATGAGCGTATTCAATACTAGTAGAATCTTAATGTTTTTGTGTACTTGATGATATTAATTAACACTATATTTACACTTGGAGTAATAACTGTATAGAAAATGTAGTTCTGTGCCAAAATATTTCAACTAAACATTGAAATGACTAACCAGTTTGTTCAGCATTCGATCCCATTCAATTTATCTGGCATCTTCGTATCAGGCGGACCTGTATCGACTGAACGATGAGATTCATATAAAACTTCAATCTACGGAGAAAGGACACGTTTAAAGGGCGTAATCAAATTTCACTCGAGTCTTTAAGGGTTGAAACCGACAACTTTGAGCCACCCTAATAAATTATATTGTCGACAAAACTGCTACCGAGTGCCACACTTCGTTGGCTCATCTAATTGGTCCAAATTTGAGTCGACCCGGCTTATAATTGGACCGAATTTAGGGGATCGTATGCGCCTCGAAATTAGTATAAATTCGAACGTTGGCCGGATTAGGTGAATGCCGCGGAACCGCAGCACTAATGCGCCCCACTCGTATGGATAATAAGTTTAAATTATTAAAGCCAACACTTTGAAGTCGAGAGCTTTCAATATTGCTACACCAAAAACATTTTTAACAGTTTAGGTAAAGATTAAATGATGCAGTTGCTTTGGTGGTCTCGATTTCCTCAAAAGTGCTTATATCCAGTTAATATTTTATAAAGAATAAGTTAAAAAAAAATTACTATAAATAAAATAAACAATACTGTGGTCACTATTGGATAGTCTGTGGTTATTTGGTAGAAGTCAATTCGTTGTTAAAACAAATGAAGCCCGCTGTCCTATTTGCCTGGTAATCAGGCTTTGACAAAGGTTGTTGCAACAAAAGTGGCCGCTGTGATACATCCAGGTTACATGTCAATCAAGACTCGCCCGTGGAGGTTTAAATACGAGATACATATTGGTATACTGCACACTGAATCTCATTAGTGTGTCAATTGTTTATCTACTAGCTTTCACCCGCGACTCTGTCGACGTGGAATTTAAAAAAAAAACAAAAACAAGTACACCTATTCCAAATTTCATCAAGATCAATTCAGCAGTTTAGGCTACAAATTCTAACAAAAATCCATCCATTCGAATTGTCGCATTTATAATATTAGTAAGATTGTTATCTGACCAATTGCAACAATCCAAAAATTAAGAATGCAAACATAAATTTTGTTTAAGACTCATTTAAATTATGCTGTATTGACAGATTTAATATCTTATTAACTGGATTTAAAGAAAGTAAGACCCCGTTACATAAAAACATACGTTTGTCTTAATTTTGGGATAGCAAGGAATCTTGCCAAATAGAAATCTGAAATCATTGAATAACATTCTAAGTACAAGAGTATAAAGTTAGTGTTATTGAATAATAATTTTAAATCAATCTCCGAGCAATCTTTTAAATGCATACCATTTTTAATTTTAAAATGTGGTATAAAATACTTTAAGACATTGTAAATTTCATGAATGGTCAATAAAGTCCCAGTCGGCGAAGCAGCAAGTTACACCGACATAAAACTATACAACCTATAACATAAACGTCGGATTCTCCGAAGTAACAATTTACAAATGGATTGTGAAGTTATGTTACAGTTTGTTTAGAAATAGAGTTGTCCTATAGTTGTCCTGGATTGTTTGTACACAATTAGATAGTATAGATACTATTAGTATACACTACATTTTAGTATAAATTGTATTATTAGTATACATTATATTATTAGTATACATTACATTATTAGAACACTGTATAGCTTTACAGTGATAATTTGTGTAATTTGCGTCAAGTAACGTTATAGACAAATAAAAAAAAATGTATGCATGTTATATACTATTTTGTATTTTTATTAAAGTCTAGAACTTTTAATATACTAGTACATGTGAAATGTTTCAACACCGATAAAATTGAAATACAAACAATTTTTTGACTAAAACATTTCATTAAGCGCTTCAAAGTTCAATGAATGTTTGAATTGAAATAAGTTAAAGTCGTAAAAGCAAATTAAGTCCGTGCCGAAACGTATTCGTAGGAGCGCAGATAAAACGCGACGAGGACGCGCGGGCGACGCGACGTATACCAACTTACACAATCACGGTTTGTTCGACGCGGAAACGTTTTCACGACAAAGCGTGTTCCGCCAACATTCCTAATTAAAGCTGCGACAGTCTCGTCGAAGTTTTCCCTGTAAGTTCCAAATCTTCGAGGCGAAAGAATTCTTCGCTAATTAGTGTAAGTTTATGCAAGTCTAGGTACAACGACAAGTTTTAATTGCGCCTACATTTCGATGTCAATCAAGCTTGGCAAAACCTTTTTCTAACGTTCCCTCGATAAATCTTCGGCGCCATTATTCTCAGATTAACGACCGCTGTTGAGGTTGTGTTTTGTTTAACTCTCGCAATGAATCTATCCATTGAAAATCCATTAAAAAGTTGGTTTCAAGTTCAATTATTATGTTTAGAATCAAATGTTTTAGTTTAATAAAAAATACTTTTTTTATTTATTTAATGTCATTTTACATTTTAAAACAGGTTGCCAATTTACATAAAAAATGTTTTAAAATAAGTAATGTAATGTAATATTAAAAATAAACAACGTACAAAAATGTAAAAGAAACTCAACAATAGAGAGAAGGTTTCTTTTCAGTCGCTATTGAATGGACAATGAAAACCGAGGAGTTTTAGGAAAATTCAGTTTTATTGAAAATGATATATTTTGCACTTTTTAAAAACATTTTCTTACATAACATTTTAAAACATATATCGTATCTACAGTGAAAATTTTATTGAATATCGATGTCAGACGATTAAAATGTGTAAATTATGCGTTCATCGAATCTAATATATTATATGATTTCTGTACAATTCCAAAGAACAAAAACATACTCAATTTTATTAAAAAAATTAAACGTCACAAAATTTTATAAAACTATTTATCTCGGATCAACTCTACAGTAGTCTCTGTTCTTCTTAAAGTAACATTCACAGTAGGGGCGTGTCTACAGATACACAACTTTCCGCTCTTGTTTGCAAACATACGTATAATTATGCTAATAAATGTTACGTTTTCTTGTTCTTTGCTCGTACTTACGTATTCTCATTGAGTTTTAATAAAAAGGTCAAACTTAGAGCATCCGAATTAGTGAAACACGAACACAGTTTTCTTAGGAATCTTTCCTGCTTTGTAGACTAATTTTATACAGTTTAGGAATTAAATTTAGTTCATACTAAGGTACAGCAAATTGTCCAACGTTATGCACATTACGTTAAAATAGTATTTCACCGAAATGTATAAGAAAATAAAGTCCTCGACTGCACATCTATGTCTTCTAAGCTTAAGTACATTTGAAACAATATATGGGTTAAGTTAATATCTTGATCAATTTAAGTAAGGCGTCGGTGCTTGGATTAACTTATTTAATTCCTACCCTCACAAGACTTAGCTAGTATCTAATAAGTGCTCCAGATGTAACAGTAGGTCAGGGGCGTGTTAACCCTATCAGTGCGAAGTGAAAGCAATCTTGAGATATAAATGGGTTGCGATTAAAAATAATTAGCGATGGAAAAGTGGGCCTTTGTTGACGTCAGCATTTACAGGGTTAAGAGTTCGTAGTTATTTTACTCAATTGAATTATAAATATAAATAAAAGTGTTCATCAGTAACCTGGTTTTTTTGCTACAGAGGGTCGGCACAATACCATCTCTATTAGTCGTGTAAATTAAAATTGAATATTTCACAATTAAGAAAATAAATTACCTACTATTCCTGTGCATTTAAGTGTCTGATCCATTCAATTATACTAAATTAATATGGTTATGAAAGTCACTTTTCAATGTCTATTCAAACTTCACTTTCTAGTTTTTGTTATGACCCAATGAATGGCCAATTGATTCACATTTTGTCGGCCATTTCAAACAGCATATTATGTCGTGTCAGCTCGGATTTTATATTTTGGTACATATCTTTTTCATTCGTCTTGCTTCTCTGTCATCGTGATACAACGGAAGTAAAGATCACGCGAACGATGACGTATAGATTATTTTGCCTCCCTTTCTTTGACCCAAAAAATTAGGTTAGCAGTACAATTTGAGTTTTTCAAGCGTATGTAGAAAGTGTTATACGAATGATTTTCACTAACCACCGCACTCGGAATTGATTCTCACACTAAATGATTGTCACTTTATTCATGACTCTGAGTAGACATTAATTTATAAAGATTATTGATTAGTAGAGATTGATGTTTTTCTATATTTAACTTAAGATAGTAACTTTAGTTGTTTACTAGCTGTTGCCCACAACTACGTCCGCGTGGAATTAAATAAAAAGGAAGTTGCTTATGTGTTCTTCGAGACTGTCCTCTACATCTATGCCAAATTTCATTGAGATCCGTTAAGCAGTTTAGAATGCAAACTCTAACAAACATCCAGCTAAACTTTCTTACTTACAATATTAGTATAATTCAATAATTTTGGACACCATAACTAAATATGTATCTCAAAGGAAAATGTGTTGCAAACGTATTTATTTTCCTATTCTACGTCACAAATCGGACAGATTAAATATAAACTTTTACCGCGTTCGAGACTGGCTGCGATATCCACAGGGAGGTAACTTCGTAGACGACGATTTGTCAGCTTCCCCCAGCTATCTATTCGACACTTAATTTTTGAGAAAACTAAGGCAACTGTTTTGAACACCCTTGAGAATTTACAACGGAAGGAATTTTTAAACATTTAGTTTATGACATATTTGTTCATGACACATTACATTACATTACAACATTATAAGACAAGATTATATTGTTTCTTTGTTTGCATTGAAAAGGAATCAAAACTACTGTAACCATTTAAAATCTTTCACTGTTAAGAAGTTACACTATCCCAAAGTGACAAAGTCGCGACAAAAGCTAGTAATTAATAATTAAATTCGAAACATACATTATGTCCTGTTCTGAAATTAGTTTACTATAATATTTTTCAAGGTTTTTGTATTACATATAAGTTGGCATCGTAAACATGGGTCGTTACAAACGTTATCCACGGCCAGGGCTGCACAAAGGAACGCAGCTGATCGCAGGCATAGGGAGGCGAGGGGCGGCGCCGGCGAGTCCGCACAAGAAATATTATATTATTTATTTCTTTTAGTCGACGACGCGGTAATCACATTTACTTTTGTTCGTTTCGGCCCTTTCATTCGCTTAATCGTGTTATTTCGGGACCTTGGTGAAGCAATCTTGTGTATCCAAGGCAAGAAAGTGGAGCGGGAAGCGATAGAATAGATAGGATCGTCAATGTTTTACAAAGGAATTATTCTATGGTAATAGATAGGTTAGTAAAATATACAAAAACGAATAAAATTTAAATAATTAGATTAATTTTGCTTTCTTAATAATGTATTTCCTTTTGAAATGTGCACGATGTTAAAATACTTGTAGCTTAATCAAAATTAAAAAGTTTCCAATATTCAAGCCAGCGCGATGTGGACCTGTAGCCTCGATGCAACTTGTTACTAACTTTCCTGTCTGCGGCTCCCGGCGTTACAGCTTTGTACGCTCAATTAATTTCTTTCTCTGTAACTCTTTCTAACTGGCATTAGACTGCTTTCTTCGTCAATTTGCATTATCCTAATTGAGAGACACGTAGAACAGTATATAAAACTATCGATATCTAAAAGTCTTGACAATATGATAGAAGTCGATGACTGTATCATTTTTGCTTCGGATATTAATACTAATTAAGCTAATAACATTAGTCGCTGGTATCTTATAACTTGGTCCACACGAAATAAGGGCCGAGCGAACAGAAGGAATCATACGTCGAGATAGTTTTGTGACGTTAATACTGCGTTTACGAAACATTGGCAGTTGAATTGCCGCTGTCGTGAAGATATTTTGTCAACAAAAATGTCCATTGGAGTAATAAAAAAAATTTTTTGATTGTGGAGCCCAACTTTGGCAAACGGCATGACATCATGTCAAATGTCGTTTCAGTTACCACAGATGAAAATGATCAAAATTATTGTACAAACAAAACACAAACACTATTAAAGAGCCTTCTATTTAATTTAAAAATATAAAGGTTAGTACAGACTACACCAACGACGGTCGGATGTGATGATGATTAGTACACAATACAGCTAAAGTAAGCAACAAGTCATTTAAAGCGCAAACAAAAGGCAGGTGCAGTGCGTGTCTCAAATGACATCAGCGTTTTAGTCGGCCGTTTGTTTTGCTCGGAGCCAGCCGACCGGACTAAGGACACGTTTTCATAATACCCTCTGAGAGACTTTTTATTTGTGCTCAAGCTTGTGTATGTATTCTTTATGCGCGGGGAACGTGCTCGAGTCGCTTTATGTTCAGTGATCATAACGCCGTATGTACACATACATTCTCGACAACTAAGAGAGTATCACCTTAAGGATTTTCTTTTAAATAAGCAAACAAACGACTGACGCATGCATTATTATGAACTTGTTTGAATTCGTTGCTGACCATAGACCTAACCTTCAAGCAAAGATAAGCCGCTAGTCATTCGATTTGTAACTACGAATATGACAATATAAATTTTCACACCGTACAACTAATGACATTATGGAAAACCTTCTATAGCTTCAAACACGTTTACCGACAATCACTTAAGACGTTAGTAAGTCTTGCGCAATAATTGATGTTCAAATATTTTGTACAAGACCCTTCGCTCGTACTTTGGTGTGGCTACATGATGGTTTAATATCTCTTACGTAATCGACACTGACAGCGAGATTTGACGTCTCAATGGAGTGATTACTTCTGCTATGTTAATGTTTGATGTATTCGCTTTTTGATCTTTTACATAATCGTGTATGTGTGATTTCACATTCCTCTGGTATGAACAGTTGCTTTTAAGATTTGTTAATAGAATTAAATTTAGGTTTACGCACAAAGATGTCTTTATTTTCATTATTTCTTATTACGAAGTCCGGTTTTATGTAATTTGTACTATCAGAGCTACTTTCATAAATATAACTCATGATAAATTGACACGCGGAAGAAATCTTAACGTATCTGGCGTGTAAAAAGTTGTTCCCAACTAATCAAGTACGCCCACTTATGACATCGACTAAATTCGCCCAGTTTATTAAACTCGATACTGCAGGTGAAATCGATTAAATCGAATTCGCGTTCGCGTGTTTAACGAACACAATTCATTATGAATTATGTGACTTTGTCTAATTCCGGTTTGTTTATAGACGTTCGTGTCGCTGCCAACGCTTTATTGTACTGATATTTTATCTTGTCAGAGTTGAACGTCATCATTAGTTAAATGCAAGAAATAGGAAATTTAATGATCGTCAAGGTTGGATTTTTCGATTCGATTTCTATTTCGATTGTACTTGTAAAGAAAATATCGATATTAGAACGGCAAATTACACAAAATATTTAATTAAAAAGGGGATATATCAGATCATAACACGATAGTATAAATAACTTGTTCATTTAAATTAAAAAGATCTGGTTTAAAAGTTTTGTTTAATAATTTCTCAGGAAATTATACAATTTCCTTTTTATCACGGCTTTGTGTAAATCTCCACATTCGTATTCTGTGATAGGTTTCCTGATTTTATATCTAGAAATATGATATCATGTGCAGACCATTTTTTGCCGCCTCACTCGTTGAGCTGTCATTAAATTCCAATGAACCGACAACTATGTTGTGCTACTGATGTATTCAAATTTCGACTCTATGTTGTAGACTGAAGAGAGATTAAAACTGCAAAAAATAATGTGTAATCCAAACGTGATATGACTAATCGAATCAAAATTAACGAATGATAACGAGTTAAATTAAAAACAACCTTTTTCAGATTGCGGTACAGTTCATTTTTGTAAATACTTTTCCGCGATAAAATACAAGCTATGTTTGGATAGTTCTATTGAGAATTTCGCAATAAAGCGCAGCTTCCTGTTTCGGATAAGGAGCGACCTCGGGATGTTTTGCGAAGCAAACTCTAAATTGACTAACTTTTAAAATACAG
The DNA here is from genome assembly GCA_018231605.1 of Papilio ambrax. NCBI lineage: Eukaryota > Metazoa > Arthropoda > Insecta > Lepidoptera > Papilionidae > Papilio > Papilio ambrax. Next base: position 10,755 of record DVQG01001184.1, read on the forward strand.
AACAGCAGTTTACATTACTGCGATTTAATTTTGAGTTAAAGTTAGTACATTTAAAGCGGATTAGAATGTAGCAATGCTCAATAGTTAACCAACCACATTTTATATTCAATATCACTAACAAACAGACAATCAGATATTCTTTTGTATAGGGAGAGAAAGCATGTGGGATTGTATTTATCGTGTGTAACACGTTAAGGTACACAATGTGTGACAAACGAGCAAGCCGCTACCTGAATCCGCCAAAGTGAAGAAATGACTGTTACCCATAAACATTCGCAATAGCGGATGCGTTGCCTATCCTTAATCGATGCAGGAGGAGATGCAAATAAATAGGATATTTCCTATGCATAGCCTCCAGCGAAGTCCACGTTTCCTTCCCATCTTTTTCTTATACGAAACAGGACGGGGGAAAAGGGACTAAAGTTAGGCCTCCGGCAACACTCTCAGCAGACGGAACGTGGAATTGCTCCCACTTTCGCCTGTCTTCTGTTTGGTCGTATTATTCCATCGGGCGTGCCGATCCATTCGTGCGAAGATGTTGAAGCGGGCGCTACCACTGTCTATGATATGTCTTATATACATTTAATTATGTTTCAGCAATTCATACTGTGTTATATAATGTAACGTTTTCGTTTAATCTTTATTTATCTAATGCAGTATTTTTTTTTTCAACTTCTACAGACTCTTGGTCCGTACTCTTTTTTGCACAGTTTGTTTTATTTTT
>DVQG01001185.1:0-11478 GCA_018231605.1 Papilio ambrax
TAGAATCGTTTAAAAAAAGAAAAAAAAACATGCATATTCCCTATTGGCGAAAAGCCAAACCAATATATATCAGAATATAATAGTGAATTATAATTATACTTACATTTTTGTGACAACTTTTTCCAGTACATGTATGAAATAATGAATATTTTAAAGAAGTGTATTTACATACCCAAATAGAAATATCAAGTAGTCCAGTATTTCCAGCGCGAACCCAGGGACCTTCGGTATTGATTTGAGCTTTTCTATACCATCGGCGCCGACGAACGCAATCCGTAAAAATCTTTTTTCCGTGGTAAGGAGCCGGAAAATCCGTGGCGTATTGCCATCCTTCATTATCAACCCCACCAGGGGTATTATAATCCACCATCCATTCAGATACCTAAAATAAGGAATTGTTAAAAGTTCCAAACTTATTTCATTGTACTCCAATAGATTGTGAATTATTAGTCAAACTGAATGTACCCAATGCCAATGTCGATTTAGTAGCTTGGTATGTTCCCTCGTTCTTTTTAGTTTGCCAGTGATGTCACTCCACATATATCGGTCAGTGGGAAGCCCAGTAGATGTATATCCTGACAATGGATTCCATCTTTGATTTTCATACACACAATAAGTTTGTGTATCAGTCATTGCATGGATAGCTTCATTTCCTCCTATTCCTGAAAGAATTATAATTTATATATCATAGAATGACATTTCCATGGTAAGAGCATTTTTAAATCATGTCATAAACATATTAATTTTTACCTACCTTTCAAATTACCACCGCCCCAACCACCTGTGTAAACCCATGCTCTGTGATCATGAGAAATTCCCCATACAAAACCATTCTGACTGCACTCAACTTTGCGTAAATAGCCTCCCATCATACGCCAGAACATTTCATCAGGACCAATTATCACACTTGTTGATGAATATTCCATTGTATAAAGTCTTAAATGCCCCTGAACTAATACAGATGTTATTGTTTCTGGTGACATTCTATGCTTATAAGAGCAATACTTCTCATCATTGATTACAACAGTGAATCCTTTAATTTCCGAAACAATTTTCAAAGAAAACTCTTGTCCTTTAGCCAAGGGTAGCTTGTGACGTTCTTCTGCTCCCCAATTACCAGAAACCTTTGTATTACACACAACCGTGTTTTCATCAAATCTGACATTGAAATGAAAAGGTACTTCGGTCACTTCAGTCTCTATTTTATGCCTTTGTTTCTTTACCTCTGGACCCTGTAGGTTAATGTGAAATCTTGTTATGTCATCAAATAAACATCCAGACATTTTTAGTATGCAACCAGGAGTGAAATTATTGTGCAGTGCAGTTGAAAATCCAGATGTCATATTCTTTCCAAAGACTTGAAATTCTTTTGTATATCTACCATTTTCTGCACAATTTAATCTAGCTGGTAAAGGATCCCAGTTCAGTATATCTCCTGAATTTGTTACAGCCCATACAGAGTTATTGGAAGGCCTACCTGACAATCCATGTATTTGAGATGTGATATCAACTAACACATTAATCCACTCCTCCTGTTCCATTTCAGTCATATATTGTATCTTAATCACATCTTTACTTTGGTTTGGAACTACCAAAGAAATTCTGGGATTTCCTGGCTCTGGACATGTGGTTATACTGCTTATCTCACCTAAATTAAGAATAAACTTGATAGTGCCATCTGGTTGGAAGACAGATAAGGTGCCAGTATTTTCAGTAGCATGCCAATACAAAGATATTATGCAGTCCTCACTGGAGTTATTAGCAGTAACTAATCTAGCCTCACTGCTTCTAGTCCAACCTTTCTCTTCAATAGCCAAACCATAGCGAGATAAATCAATATCCACACTGTTCCTATTTTTTAAACTCTCCAATATTGAAAATCTCCATTTAGCTGTAATATCAGAATTAAAAGCATTTTGTGAGTCTGAAAACCAATGAGGCACTTGTACTGTGTCCACAGAGCAGCCTCCGGCTTCCACAAAGGCCCAGGATGTATCACAGGTTCCCCAGGCTGTTTGACTTACTTCATCATCAAAGAACATTCCTGAGTCAGTATCAAATACACTGCTGTCACTATCTGGTTGAGCTTCCATACCAACAACAGAGCCTACGCTGCGTACAGGGCTCCATGCACGAGGATTTTTTAATGTGGTTTCATAACTTTTCCCACTTAGATCAATGGTCTCAATGTTACTACTTTTCTTGGCTCTAGATTCTCTTGCAGATTTAATAGGCAATGTATTCTCAATGGGTGCAGAATGTGATTCTTCCCAAGAACTATGCAAGTGGATGTTTGACTTTAATTCACTTGTGTTTGATTCATTTAACATATTGAGACTGTGATGTTTGGGATTTGAAGCAGATGATATAATACTTGCTGTGCTTGATGTACGACTTAATTGCATATTAGCCTGAACCATCCTCCATCTTTTACCAGTCAACTCAGCCAGAGTTATGCCACTTCTCCAATAAACATTCTTGTTGGATTCTCCAATAGCAAAAACTTGGTCATTGATGCCTACAGAAATATGCACCATGTTCCCATTCATTTCCAACCATCCAGTGCCCATTGCAGCTATTTCTGAAGTTCCTGCTGAAGTTCCATCAATACCTTTTCTAAACCATACCCTAGTATCATTGCTCACAGCCCATACAACATTAACTCCAACTGAGAGGACAGAAAGTTTTGTTTCAGGTGGTGATTTGACTTCAAGCCATCCATCCCCAGTGGGACAATCTTTGGTCACTCCTTTTCTAATAATAGCTCTTCCTGTCCATAATAAAGCCCATACTAGACCTGTAGGGCCTACAGAAATTTGCTTAATATCACAATTTGGTGGGATACTCACATTGATCCATTTTTGTCCTTCAGGAGAACTTGTACTGACACCTGTTCTGTACATGACACGTCCATGTGCTGTGATAGCCCATACTGCTAGTGTGCCCGGTGAAGCATATGGAATCTGATTACCACCAATATTAACATCAATAAAAGGTTCTTGTGTTGGATCTTTATGCAGAGGTGCTATAGCACACCATGAATTCATTGCACTAAACTTTCGATATCGGATCCATCTTCTTCTTCTAACACAAGACTTCCACTGCTTTACTGGACCAAATTGTGCAGGAAAGTCAACTGCATAACTCCATCCATCATGATCTAATGGTTGTCCATCCAAAGTTAACTCTAGTTGCCAGTCTCCTTCCCATTGCCACGCCATAGAAGGAAGTCTTATGGAATCTATAGACCTATCTTTACTACCGTCCTGGGACGAAAAATGGTATCTGTCTGTTGGTAGTAGTCGTCCAGAAAAACCTTCTAAAGGAAGCCATCTCTCATTCTCATAAGACTCTTCTTTTACACGAATTGGTATCTCAAGACCGTGGACGTGAAGGTAAATTTGACGATCACCTCCAACCGCCCACAAAAAATGCGGCACAGCTGACAATGTCTTAAACTCTATGCCAAGATACATAAATTCCCTCCAACAAGATCCACTAGTCGAGAGAGCGTATACTTTACCCTCATTATTGATTGAGAATAAAAGAGAATTACTAGACATTTTTAATAGAGCGAAACGATTTTTTTATCCACAGAAACAGTAAATTAAAATTACCTGTGCATGTTCAAACTAGAAATTCATTATATTACACTTATATTCTAAAAGCAGCAATTAAATATTTTTAGCTACATCGAAGAACTAAATACATTTTAAATAAATATCAATAAGTATCGAAGCAATCTTTCACCGATTTTTGGATTTTTTTATTATTTCATTTCATAGATTATAAAATACAAATCATCTGGTTTAAACACCATAGAAAAAATATTTTTCGTGTGTCAAAAATCTATTTATAGTAATTATCAGATTATGATACAAAATCCAATAAAACTAGCAAATTAGCAAACATTGTAAAGTTTTGAACTCTCCGCATTTCGGGATTGTGAGATTTTTTTTGTTAACAAATGCAAATAGGTTTCAACCATGTCTGTATTTCTGAACTTGTCCCAATTTGTCATCTGACAAACACATGTTAGTGACATATTATAATTGACATTGACATAATGTTAACCTCGCTAAACAAAAATTTAATTTGTATAACAATTCAAGTATTCCTTAAGCTACTCAATTTTTAAAATGAATTCAAATAACGATACGCATAGTTTAAAAATTGCCTGCATAACAATTGATTTACTCGTAAATAATCTAGATTGTGATCCGTGCTGAAATTAAACATACTGCGAAAAAGCCTCCCAAGGCCATGTTTAGAAATAGATCCGTCAGTCGTCTCAGTTAAAACTTCCGAGTAGAGTAGTCGTAATTGGTATTTTGCCAGAAAAACATTTCATATCCCAATTTGAAATTAAATTTTTATTTTGTTAAATTTCTACTGGTTTCATTTTGTGTTTAGCAACATGAGTGTACTAAGTAAAATAAAAGTAGTATATGATAACTATCCTTTATTAAGGGGTATGGCATCTTATGGCATTATTTGGCCAATTTCAAGTTTCATTCAACAGACATTTGAAACAAAAGACAGTGGTAAGCTATGATTAATAATTATATATGATTTATGTGTATAAACTGTATAATATGTACCTTAGCTTAGTTTGTTGGCTTGTATATCATGTTGTAAATGATTCTTAACTTTCAGATGAAGGCTATGATTGGTGGAGATGTGCTCGTTTTGGTTTATGGGGTTCCTGTTATGTTGCACCTACTTTGTACACATGGCTAACTATAGCTAGTATTATGTGGCCTGGAAATACTATTCGTGCTGGACTTATAAAGGTCATTATTTTTTGTTAGCCTGTATCTATTTTGTTTTGAATGAAAAGAACAGATGTGTTTAAATATAAAAAAGAAAATTATTTGCCCTACTAGGTAGTTGCTCAGTAGCTAAAAACATTTACCTTTTTCAAAGAAATTGAGGAGTCAATAACCAATTTGTAATAGTGTTTTTAATAGCAATATATGACTGTGGTTTTTTATGTGCATACCATTTACGTAAAAGAGTTACTTCTTTATAAGTAGTAGAGTATCTGTACATATAAATTACATAGTATATAAAAATTAGAGTATCATGTGCATATAAATTATCATAATATAGTGTTTTTCACGTTGAAATAATTTGGAAGAGACCTTGAATAAATTAGCATGTTTTAGATAATTTACTTGTATTTATGTCAATGACTTTTTTTTAAAGAAATTAAAGATGTTAATATATTTTTCCAGACAGCTGTTGAAACTGTAACATACACCCCATTTGCGATGTGCAGTTTTTATTTTGGCATGAGTATGCTGGAGATGAAATCTTTTGATGAAGCAGTGGCGGAAGTGAATGCTAAATTTTGGCCTACATATAAGGTGTTTTAATTTTTGTTTCTACTACTATGCATTACACTACATAATTTGTACTACCTACTCATATTTCTTATGAGTAGGTAGTTTGAAATAGCTTACAATTGTCTTTAAACCACTTCTATGACATATATCTGGCTTAAAGGTCTTCTAATCAGGCCATGAAATGCAAAAAAGTGACTTTTATCTATTATCTAATAAACTAATAAATATTATCTTTGATAGGGCTAAACTTGGACTTTCATACATAAATGCACTTGTATATGCTTGATCTTTATCCCTCATTGTCATTGTGATAACTAGAAGCATACTTTTTCAGGTTGGAGCATCCATATGGCCAGCTGTGGCTCTAGTTAACTTCTGCTTTATTCCACCAAAGAACAGAGTACCTTTCATCAGTGTGTGCAGTCTCATGTGGACCTGCTTTCTTGCTTATATGAAACATCTTGAGAAGGAAGATTTACCTCAAAGAGCAAAAAAAAGTAATGTTAAAATGTTGAGTAATATATGAAAACTACCATTTAGACAAATATTATTTATTAGACAATTTTTTAAACAGATAGAATATCAGTATTCGAATTTGTAAGTTAATTACACTGAGTTGTCTTAGCTAGTAGATGCTTATCAACTTTTTCATGTATACTTTTTTGATTGTGGCATTTTGACCTTGAGATAAAATATTGTTTTTTTCTTAATACAATGACAATGGTACCAATGGCAATGAGCATTCTAAAAGTAGTATACAATAGTTTACTAGAATCAGTTGATTTTAAGATATTTGTTATTTAACCACAAGTATTCAAAGTTCCTTCTAGATAGATGTACTAGAGTCAATTTATTTCAAATTGTATTATTATACAGTATTATAATTATTTTTATTTATTATTGACAGTAATGTGAGTTGGAAACTATTTAATTTAATTTTTTGGTGCTTTCAAAGATAAATTATTTAAAACTGTGTTAAGGTTATGATTTATTTATTCCTTTGTTTACATAAAATAGTGTTTTTACAAATGTATTTTGAATTAGGTAATAGAAATTGTGATAATATTGTGTTGTAAGAAATTATAAACTTGATAAATTGTGATGTGATACAGGTATAATATTTAAATAAAATATTTTGTTATTTAATAACACTATTAAGCGTTTGTTTCAGTTAAAATCCATTATTAATTTAGCTCCTTAAATTATTACAATGTGCCTTTCCTGAACTCAAAGCATTATATAGTTATGTACTGCTAACTATCCAGTAACTAAAGATGAGAAAAGCGAGGTTCAGTGGTTTCGACACTTCGTAAGGTTGAAAACATTTTAAAAATGTAAATGACATTGTTGATAGGATAGTTCTGCATGGAGTTACAGGACCTGTGGTCATAACGTCATGAAATCTGGAAGTGGTGAGGACGGTGATAAATAGAAATCTGTAGTTTGCGTCTATCCATATAGATCAGTGACTTGAGTTTTCTTATCTGTAGTCTTTGCTTACTGTCAACTGTCAACTTATATTTTTTGCTATTGTCAAAATAGCTGTCTCCTGTCATTGTCAGTTTGTCAATTTTATGTTTTCATTGTAAATTAAATTGCAAACAAGGATTGTTTATTATTTGTACTATTGTAATAAAATATAAGCGCTATGCCCACATATAAATGGTAATGCGAAAAGTTTATTGAATAATTTATTGGAAGTTCATGTCGGTAGAATAATGTAAACTATTATTTATTTATATTTACAGGACTACACTCAAAAAACCAACCAAGAGTAGTCATGATTACCCCAGTTTAAAAGTATCTACCCATCCATTAAAAGTTGAAGTCATAAATGTGGTTAGTTAACTATGTTTTATATGTGTTAACTGCTTTACTGTAAAAGCCAACTAAACTTAAGGTTTTTCTGTTACAGAAGCAGAGTATGAGCAAACATTTTATTGATAGTATAAATAAATGGACTGAAGCATTTGAGGAGGCAGATCCCTTGTTGAAATTTGAACAGGCTAATGATGATGAGGTAATTAAAATAAATATGTTAGCATGCATTTAAATACATTAGAAATATAAAAGAAACAGACAAATTAAGAACCTCCTCCTTTTTGAAGTTATTTAAAATAGTGCTTCACTGACACATTAGATCTGCTATGGTGAAAATGTGAAAAACATTATTGATTTTTAACCATAGTTGATTTATTATAATAGTAGGAGAGACTATGGTTTCTGTAACTTAACATCTAGCGCACATTTAGTATGTATTTCAATTATTACAGTAATTTCTGTCATATATCACAATATATTAAAAGTTACGATTTTTGATTGTTTAGGGTTTGGAGCCAATAATTGAAATAGATACACAAAAAAATTATACACAAGTATGGAGCAAAAGACGGGCAAATATACTAAACAAATTCACAACAGGGGAGAAATTGACTATTGTAAGCAGTTTTTTGCCAGGTGGAGAAAAAGGTAACAAAATCCCAATGCACGTAACACTTTAAAAAGAAAAGTTTCACCCCTTGTAATATGTATTATTACTTTTCATTTATTTATAACTAGAAATATTGTAAAATTTGCAAAAAAAAAAATACATTTCATTAATTAACAATGTTTATTTTTTCTTTTTTGTTACACTTTAAGTTAGTTCATTTTCAGCTCTTATAAGACAGGTATCAAATTTGAATGAGAAAGTAAAACATAGATTAGAACAGTTGGATGAGTTTGATGAAGGTTCCATCAGAAAGACCATAGGTCTCAGCCAACAGGAGTTTGTTGGAAAAATTAATATGCTTGATGAAGAAATTAAAAAGGTAAATGTGTATTATATGCTTTATATTTTATAAATGTTTTAATATAACAGTAGAGAATGGCTTAATTTTTTTTTATCTTTACTAGGCATGGGACACAGAACAAAGAGTAAAAGCTTTCAAAATCTGCATCCAATGCTCAAAGCTACTCTCAGATTTTAATGTTATGCAGTTTTATCCAAGCAAATTTATATTGATATGTGATATATTGGACAATTTCGGCAATTTGGTATTCAATAGATTAAAAAATAAAAGCAATGGGTAAGTATTAATTTTTCATACAGAATTCTGATTAAGCCTTTTTTGTATAATACTATTAATATTAACTTATACAGTTTCTTTATTTATTCTAATTTTAGTGACAACATTATTAAATCACCAATGGACATAGACCCGACACAAGTCCCAGAATCAGCTAAAGAGACTTGCCAGAACTGGATGTTTAAAATGGCATCTATAAGGGAATTACTACCGCGGTTGTATATGGAAATGTCATTGTTGAAGTGCTATGTGTTTATTAATAAAAATGAAATTAAATCCATCATTAAAAGACTGACAACAATGATTAGAGGAATTGCTAACCCGTTGGTTGCGGTATACTTGCGTGTATATTTATGTAATGTCGCCGCAAAACTGTTGGGAAAGGAAAGTGAAGAATATTTCTATGAAAATCTTAAAGAATTTCTAGAAGATTATGAACAGGTAGGATTGTGTTGAATATTTTGTTCTAATTCAGGTATTTTTTCAATACAATTTTTGTTCAATTCTTCAACCATATGATGGTAAGTATATACTTACATTAAATATTATCAATTTGTTGTTTTTATAGATTTTCCATCCAATGATGACTAAAAAGTATGGGGCACAATTATTAACACAAGACCAATATTTAAATCTGTATGAGCCAGCGGTAAATTGGTTAATGTTTGGAACACTCAACTATCATAACTGTAAACATACACTATTGGAGGACTTTTTAAATCATTGCGATGAACTTGAAAATAAGTATGTATCAATAATAATAAAATAACATATTGTATAGTGTTATTCAAATATAATGGCGGCTCGGAATTTTATATTACACATAGTACCTATTTCCGAATGCATGCTCTCGTAGCAACGATCTACTATGAAGTTTTAATCTTAAAATATCTTAGTGTTACTTGTCTACTTGTTGATGTATCTTTAATTTCTAAACTTGCATATTTTAATGATTTTTGAACTAACATCAAAACAGGTCCATTTCGAGTGAATTGTTTCTGGCTTGTATTCTGTCTTCATTCGATTCCCATGACGTTATTGAAAAATCATCAAGAATATTGGAAATGATACAGAAATCCGCTGATAAAATGGGTAAGAACGATTTTTTAAATACTTCAGGTTTAAATTTATTAATTAAGAGATGTTTGTTACTGTTTTTTTTTTTTACATTTTATTAATTTCCGTAATGTTTGAGCTGCTATAGTACAAGTGTTTTGACAATGGGGACAAATGGGGACAGGGATTGGTTCCTGCAGCATAGGGGAAACTAGTGCAGGAAGCTCTCGTGAAATGTATATTTTCAAAATTTAAGTAATAAAGCTTTTATTTATTTATTTAATAAATGGCCACAGTTAAATGTGTAAACAGTGCTGTTAAGCCCGGTGCTGTTTGGTGTGGGCGAGCACGTGTGCCGTGCGGGGGCGGCGGGGGCGGCGGGGCCGGCGGGGGGGCGGCGGCTGCCGGCGGAGGCGCTCAGCCAGACCTGGTGGAAGATCGCCACCAACATCAAGTCCACCGCCAGCTTCCTGCGCGTTCTCGAGCCCTGGATACAGTTCGCCTGCACTCAGCTCTCAGTAACTACCACATTTAAAACAAACCTTTTGAAGATCACGCACTTATGAATAGCAAAATTTGTATTTCCCTTCTGCAGTAGAAATATAAAACGAATATAGTATTTTTTAATGCCATTTATTGCTTTAATTACTTTGCTTGTTAAGTTTTTTTGTCTCATTTTAAAAACCTAATATGTAGTTTAATTTCCTCTATATTTCAAAGTTTTAAATTTTACAGACACAACATACAAATATAATTTTGCGCGGAACGATACGCTTCATGCTGAAGTGCGGCAAACCCACCGAGGAGTTCTCCGCCAACTTCCACCTCGTCGTCAAGAGGATGCTCAAGTCCATCCCTGATGTAGAGGAACTGTTTCTTATGGTAAGAGATTTTAATTACTGCTAAATGTTTATTTTTTACTGTATTTAGACTAAAGTGATATTTCCAGGATGCGTTCATGCCACTGTTAGAGCTGGTGCAGACGGCGAGCGCGCGCACCGCCATGGCCAAGACCATCCTCTCCGTGTTCTTCGAGCGCTGCACCACCGCCTGCATTGAGGACCCCGTTATCATCGCTGGTCTCATGCGCCTCTGCTGCATACTGCATGACTCTATCAAGTAAGATATGTTAAAAATGATTTCAGCATTGAAAAGTAATATTTTCCCGTAACAAGTCAAGCGCCAATAGCCTAACGGTTTGGGGTACGGACTACCTCCGATCTTGCGTTCGAGGGTTCGAATCCCATTCGGCTGTTGTCGTGAGCCATATCCTAACACAAGCCTAGAGCTTAGTTGGAATGGTTAAAAATTAGTAAATTAACAAAGATCTACTAGTAAAAATAAAAACAAGTCTATACTTATTGGCAGCCGCATTAATAACGAGTAAGTTAGATGTATTAAGTCAATAGATTCATTCTCAAAAAGTTAAAATGTCATATTCAGTAAACTTGCCACAACTTAACAATTAGATAGTAAATATGTAAATGTTGTATTTGGTAGTTTAGCAACGGTGGAGGACGAGGTGAAAGTGTGCTCGGATCTGATAATAAAGTTGGTGTGGTGTGTGTACCACGAGGAGGCGGAGCAGCAGCTCGCCTTCTACGTAGACTGCCGCGCCGCCTTCATCAAACTGGACGCCGTGCTCCAAGCCCTCGTGCACGTTAGTTTCTTGTAATACACACTTTAACACAAGAACATCTTTTAACTTTTTCTATAGTATTGATAAACTTGTCTGAAACTGAATAAAACGAATTTACAAATGCTCATTAGCTCCATCGAATTAATATCAAAAGGTACCACAAGATTCTTGTCAATCTGAAGGTTCTTTCAGACTATCCTCTAAGTCTATACCAGATTTCATTAAGATCCGTTCAGCCGTTTAGGCTATAAACTGTAACAAACATCCATCCATCTAAACTTACGCATTTATAATATACTAGCTGTTGCTCGAGACTTCGCCCGCGTGAAATAACAAATATAACCTATTACGTTCGCCCTTTTTTTCA
>DVQG01001186.1:0-11474 GCA_018231605.1 Papilio ambrax
CATATTTACACTATCAGGGCATCTATCTACCACCGGTGGGACAGGCCCTTAATATACTAAATGACATGACAATCAATGTGATACGGAACATAAACGATTTCATTGAAACAGTATTATCAATTTTCATCGAAAACGTACGTTTGTGAATAATTGATAATCGGTGATTACGGCTGTCCTTTTGTCCTTCTGAAAAAATGATATTGACCGATTGATTTTATTATTTTTCAATATTCATTACTCAAATATACACTGACTAACGAAACAAAACTTTATTTTTTTAATGGATGACATTTCAATACAGCATAATGTAATATAAGAAAAGTAATCGATAAAATCTATGCTAAATTTATCTTAAACTTATTAGCAATAACTTAAAATTAAGCAAACGGGCAAAGTTAACAAACAAGTAATACTAAAAATAACAAACGCTATATTTAACGCTCAACATTTGTGCAGGTATCCTGAGGTAAAAAGTTATAGAGGTCTGTCCACCTTTATAAAAATAGTTAACAATACGTTAGTTAGGTGAAAAAAAATTAAAAACTAGCAACATTTTTGAACGAAATTACTGCAATATATCAAATACCTGTATTATGAAATTTGCAATTCTATTGTGTGTTGGTGTCATATTTTTTAAGCGGCAAAAATTGTAGAACATTCACATGTATACTAATATTATAAAGAAAAAAGATTTGCATTTTTGTATGTATTCGATTCACGTAAAAACCACTGGGCCGATTTCAAAAATTCTTCTACCATTTGAAAGGTAATTCATCTACGAGTAACATAGGGTGTGTTTTTTTATTATTTTCTTAATTCAACGCGGTCGAAGTCGCAAATAACAGCTAGTACTTTAATATTTTTATAACATTATTTGTATTAAATATTACTCTTTTTGATTACCTTGTTATTAATAAATTCGACAAATAAACTGATTTCTCCCATGTATCATAGTTTTGTAATATTATTTAAACATGTACTACAAAATACTCAATTCTTCCTACACTCAGAAACATTTTACTACTATTTTCTATTGACTGGATAATCGTCGCTAACCTAATTTTTAGAGAAAATACTTATCGATTACTATATATACCAAAACATAGTTCTTTTATTAAATTTTAGTTGAATGAATCTAATTTAGTGTAAAGAGCTGTAAGATCGATGATGAACGACCTTTTTCATACGTTTACAATATGACGTCATTTATCAACATCCCACGTTACGAGCAAACGGAACACGTGTACTCCGTGTAAGCCTTAACATTTATGACAGACCCTAACGGAACTAGTCTATATAACAGTTGGCTTCTATTGCTAAAACACTTGTATGTTGCGTATTTAATAAATCAGATGATTTACAAAAAAGAATTTCTGTTGTAACCAAATAAATACCGCAACAAAAACAATTCATCGTACTAAAGTTTTGATGAAAATATTCGAATGGAATGAGAGCAATTTACAAAGAGGATTGTGGGGTGTTGTTGTTTGCATTTATATTATTCAATCGAATAATTTTGTTCCAATTTGGTTAAACTTTTTTTTTATTTCACATTGCAAATAATTGATACATCTATGTTTCTATTTACAATGGAATTTTTTAAATCGTGTACAAAAGTTAAAGTTTCATAATACCTAACATTACATACAAAACAATCACTCACAAAATAACACTTAGTATGAATTATACAGTACAGTAACAGATATACTGTTTACTAAACTTAACAAGGCTTATAAAATTACATTTAAAAAACACTTCCAAGGTTACTATAAATGAGTTCGTAGCAAATTGAAATTTAATTTTTAAAATCCAATTTAACGCCTACTTCATAAGTATATTTTAACTTCCAACACGAAAATGTCGTCCGAAAAATAATTTGCGCAATAAAAAGTCGACCGCAGCGCCACCGCGCGGCCGCACTGCGAACGCATTTGTTATACTTAGCGGTTAACTATGAAGGTTTTAAACTTGACAAAAATTACCTTTGAACATTATTCCCAAAAAAAAACACCAGAGAATTCAAGAGAGAAAAAAAATAAAGGAAAAATGTTAATTATGCCAGTAACTTTTATTTTATACGATTTAGAAGAACTTTGGAAGTCTTTGAACCAATTTTTCTACATCTAAGCGAAAAAAGCGCTTCTATCACCGGGCCAGATATGTTTGTAGTACTATATTTGCGATATTCCACGAACAGTGGCTCAAAACCCGCCTTCGCTTCAAACACAAACAAAACGAAGCGCTTACAATAAAGCGCTTGATCAAATACGACGCCTCGAGTGTGAGGGGGACGGAAGTTATTGAGTAAATATATTGACACACGAGTGGGAGAGAGACGTAAGTTATGAGGTTCGAGCAAACACCGCGCCCTCAGGGATGTTTACAGGCTTATCGCTTCATCAAGCCCATACGTAAACAAATAATAAGGAAATTTTGATCATAATTATTAGATATGAAAAATAAAACTTTCCAAAGAATAATTAAAATCTTTCTGAAAAACATTACAGTATAAAATACGACTATGATTAAAAGACGTTATTAAATACAGAAATTTGAGAAATACAATTTAAAACCGATTGTTTCTATAATGTACAAACATTCTCTTTTAGAAGTAATATCTAGTTTAGATTAAGATAAACTCCTTGGTCATAAAAATGCTAACTTACTGAAATATTACACCCCACTACGTGACAGAATTACAAATTACAATCACCCATTCGAACAAAAGTAGTCAAATGAAGCAACGCAGTTAATTATTTAAGCTTACATTATTCCATTTCGAAATATTATCCATCCCCAACCTCTTAATACTTGGACCCTTCAGAATTGATAATTGTTGAATTTCGTTATGTTAAGTGGTGCGCTGAGTGGACTGAAATGAAGACCTTAACATAATAAAGATAAGAGTCATTGAGTTCACAATAATCTTCATTTATAATGGGACTGACACTCTAAATGTGAATTTATTTTTCTTTAGAGAGTCGAGAATATTCAATCATGAAAAGCATACAAGACTTTAAAATCTGTTATAAAGTAACAATTATACAAGACAGTATTAATAATAATAATAATTTTTACGGGTTATTTTCTTTCAAATACATATTTCTAACAAGCTTTATTTTTACTAGACAATGTCATGGAATCATAACAGTAAAATATGAGTAAAAACAACAAGATAGATTGTCAATCCAAAGCCTTCATGACAGGCCACTGTTACAAAACTATGGTAGACAATAGAAAATGAATAATTTAGTATGAAATTGGACGACCTCAGACTGTAGTGAGCGCCATCTGTTTTAAACTTTATAAAACATTCAAAACGTTTTCTCGTAATAGGAATCAATTGAAATAAGAAATTGTATTTTTACTGACTGACAATGTTATTTATTTAGTTTTAAATTGATGATTTAAACATGTCTGTTTATAAGTCTGTGAACACAGCCCTATAAATGTTTTAGATAGATTTGTTATAATTTCTTATTACTATTGAATACAATTTTTTTTTTATAATATAAGGTGGCAAACGAGCAAGCGGCCACTTGTATCCACCAAAATGTAAAGCGACTTTCCATTTTGGTAGGCATAGGCAGCCCTGTAGACATCCGCAATTGCAGATGCGTTGCCTATCCTTAATTCACAGAGGAGGAAACGTACATAAAGAGGACACGAATTACACATTACTTGAAATTTATATTAGGAATAATGTTTATTTAAATCGGTACAGATTACAAAAAAAACTTTCTGTATAAACAAATATTCAAGCAATTTTTAAAATAGTTTTATTTCAATAAAAAGCTCTCCTTTCAAATAATCCAGACTGTGTATTGCTTTGTATTTATTTAATGGTCGAAGTTAGGTCAGATTGGTCGACATAAAAATATACAATTTATAATACTAGGTACTAGAATATTTTAATTTTATTCTCAACGATATTGGCATTAAAACGTTATATAAAATTGAGATTCAAAAAGCAATCCGGGCTCAGTGGATTCACATTTTCATAAATTATTCTATACGAATTCTAAAAAAGTCTCGTTCGCTATCTAACGGATAAATCTCACGAATCTTTTAAAACGTCTCCTAGAGTTTATTGAACTACATAGAAACTTAAATGGAATTTAAAACTTGATTTATTTATCAATAATTTATTCATGCTGCAAAGTAATAAATAACAAATATCATAAAACGGTTATTTTATTTACTTAACTAGCTTTCGCCCGCGACTCCGACCGCGTGGTATTAATAAAAACAAAAGAAAGTAGCCTATGTGTACTTCCAGACTATCCTCTACAACTATGCCAAATTTCATCTAGATCCGTTCAGCCGTTTAGGCTACAGACTCAAACAAACATCCATCTATCCATCCATCCATCCATCCATCCAAACTTTCACATTAATATTATTAGTATGAAGTATGATTTGATTTAGTATGTTGAATAAAAGAGGGCATTGCTCATTCAAATTGTGTACAATTTAACCGTTTTTCTTAAAGGAGTATTGCATAAATTTTACAGTCAAAGATGTGCGCAAGTCACGTCCGTTGTCGGAAACAACTGTTCCTTAAATTGTGCTCGAGTTTAAAAATTTTAATTTTTGCTAATTCCCATCACATAACTAGCGACATAAAGCTGCTAGTAAAGCGGAAAGCGTTAAAGCAATTAGCACTGCCTCACCGACGCTCGCAACCTTAGCTCCATAATACGTGACACTGCTGTAAAATTGTTTGAAACTTTCTATTACTGTCCTCAAAGTGGTTAGAGGTCTTCTCGTGTTTAATGCTTCCAGTGAATAATAGACTATAAAGCAGGGAAAGATATGGATTAATTCTGGATTACCCTCGTTGTTAGAAAACTTTTAATTGTTATGGATAATTGGCTGTGAAAATGAAGCCAGGCGACTGTTTTATCTCTATCTACTTTGAGACAAAATTTATATTTAGACTGTTTTAATTATGAAAGAGAATTATTGTGAATAGCTCTCAATCTATTTATAGATTCAACATTTAAATCTTTTGACATTTATTTTAAATGTTTAACTCATTAATTTATAACTGCTAATCTTAATCTCTTTTTTTTTCTTCTACTATTTTGTAAAACTGCGTGTTCTGTTTTAGGAATCATTGAAAACCGGCGCTTCGGTGTACACCGAGCACATGCCGAATGAATTCCTTTTCATTTATTGAACAAACTGATTTCTTTCTTTCTTTCTAAATTAAGGTGAATTTACAAATTCTCAGATTATTATTGTAACAGAGGACAGATGGCAGTTAAAAGTGAAATATCAATATTACTTTCGATACTTCTATAAACACTGCAAAACTTCTACCATTATTGATAATGATCATAAAACTAAAATAACCTGTGTGTTTTCCAGACTATCCTCTACATCTATGCCAAATTTCATCGAGATTCGTTCAGTAGTATACTACAAACTCTAACAAACATCCATCCCCAAACTTTCGTATTTAAAATAGTAAGATAATTATCCTAAAAACTGGTAACTCGTTCTAAGCCTTGAAAGGATCATTTAAACTCTGATTACACAATCAAACATTGAAGTTGGGTTTAAAGTATACCATTTTGTTTGTCTATCGGCTGTAGACGCAGCGTCGTCGACGGACACGCGAATGGAATATTTATTTACTACTTAATGTCCTTTAAGTTACAGCACAAAGAATATCCAACTTGGTCAAAGGTTTAAATTCGGACTACGACTTTATATCAATAATCAAAAAACACAATTTTAATAGTTTCTATGTCGAATGGTGAAACATTTCAGGACAAAAACAATGTCAAGTTATGACTTAGTGCTAGTCTACAAAAGTGGGATATGAATTTGCGGATTCCCAAGAAGATGCAAGAAGTTCATACAAACAGTTAAAATATCTGATTTAAACTTATTTATATAATACTAAAAAGGTTTTAATTCAGTCATCGCACTGTCGATTCGTGGCTTACAATGCTGAGGAAGTACCATCGTTACGAGTACTATATTCAAGTCACGTTATCAAGAACAAAATGTCGCTTAATATTCAATCCAAGTTTGGTTATAATGTTTATAAGAACGTCTAATGCTTTTAAATTTCAATTCAAACATACATTTGATATTTATTATACAATATTTAACTCAGACGTTAGTTTTATCAACAGTATTTTGTGAGACAGATAATATTATAGATAGGTATTATTTGCTGTCCAATTGAATACACCCGACTGTACCCTGACTTTAAAGGAAGACTTTCGTAGCAGTCCGTAGACCTAATCTACGGAATTCCTTCTTATCCCACATCAAAAACAAATAAATAAACAAGACATAAAAGTCACATGTAAATCGAAGGCTAGATTTCTTGCTACAGCTTTAATGCTTAAGATCGATTTAATTCGCAACATATATAATGTATTCAACAAAGAAACGGTGTAACTGACGTGGGTTAACGCTGGGCCACCGCTGGGCTGTAGGACGCACCCACTCATTGATTACGTACGTGGACTTCTGTAATACGCGATGCCTTACAACTGTTACTATTGCAAAATTCCCTTCTCTCATATAAGTTACGGTAATTGTCATACCTAGTCATATAAATTAGCATTAACTAGTACCTAATAAGATCGATTAGACACTTATTTGATTTTCAAAAGTCTAAGCTTAGTTTTCACGAAATACAATACCTTTTTTTAATCCCTAGATTTATTTGAATTTGGATAAGTCCACAGTTATTAAGTGGTAGACCCTAGGTGTAGCGAGTATTGTGTAGAGTCATGGGTTACTTTAACCAATAATCTACTTCATAGGATCATTTCTGTAGTCATTCATCAGATTTAGGGCCTGTCCCACCACTGGCTGACAGAGGCTCAGGTAGTTTAAAAATGACGTCACTGTCAGATAAGGAAACAAAATCCGATATTTCCATCACATTTTTAAAACGTTGGATTGATATCAGACAGACAATTTGGTGTGACAAGCCCTTAACCTAGTAAAATATGTAGAAAACAAAATGACTAACAAAAGATAAGCTGTATATTTGAGCAATTTGCATCGTATTGAGTAACATTTTTTTTCAACTACTTATATTAAAATGTTCGTCGTATGTATGTAGTAGCCCTATCATCAAGTGGTAAAGCATCAAGTTAAAGTTGGCAAAGCCTCTTATCAGGTTTCCCCAAACTACATTGTTTAGGAATTGCCTCAAAGAAACCATTTATAGTTTTTATGTGTGATCCCTTATACGTCATCTTTCTACCGTAGGCCCTACTGACAGTCACAACATTTTTTTTTTATAAGAGAAAGAGGTGGCAACGGGAACAGATGATCAACGCCCAAGGACATGCAATACCAGAAGTATAAACGCGTTGCCGGCCTTTAATAAGGTGATACGCTCGTTATATGAAAGCCGTCATACACAATAAATAGCTTCTATGCGAATAGTTGTAACTCAAAAAATTAGATTTTTTGTGAGAGCAATTTTATCGTATGACTCTTAAAAAGGAACGATATTAGGTTAAAATATTCATAATTCTAATTTAAATTTAAGTAAAATAAAGAAATTGTAAAATCTATTTAAAAATGTTTTTTCACCTTATACATACAAAATACACATTTTTAAATGTCCATAAGATATTTCCTGACTAGAATTGGCTTTTAACGTTAACAACGACTTAACTTTGCACATTCAAGAGATTAGTGAGCCTGGGGCGATGGCCCTCTGTACAACTTTTAAAGGTTATTTGCATAATTGTCGTGTTGGCTTCAATTATTTTTATAGCTAGGTATTTTGTTTAAAGAGTAGCTTATCGATCAGGATTTGTTCGCAATCATAGGGAATTGTATTGTTTGAATCTTTACTATTTACCTGTTTTCACACGCGAGGTGTAGAATGTTCTGTTGATGATGTATTGCGTAGCTATTTAATAGGTATGTATGTTTTGTGACAAGTTTATTCAATACGCATAATTATTAGCAGTCGTAGATTTAATAATACACCTTAGTGTAAATATCCCTGTAAAGTGTGTACCTTAGGACTGCCAACAGAAAGAACCGAAAAGTACCTTCGTAGACCTAAGAATGCAGTGACCCTAATTTCCACTATTATAATGCAAATGTCAATGTTTAATTGCATATTAATGTTTAAGAAATGCATTTACCATAACAATGTAAATAAAAGTAATAATCCATGACATGCAATAATTTCAGGTTCATAGTACACGGTCAACATTCCATACATTTCATACATACAAGTCGAACTTTCAATGTCGTGCGTTTTAAACGCAAAGAGTTTTGCATGTCCACATTATGTTTTTTTTATATAAATTGCTAACATATTGCGATATACGAAAAGGTAGAAGGGTCCGAAAAATAATTTAAAAACAATTGATGAGTATTGTATTTGATTAAAATTAACTGAACACATACCTGAACAATATACATATTTCTTGCTTATAATTTTTTCCAACAAAAGCAATTGTAAAATCCTTGACTCTCATTAGACCGCAACTAATTTCTTTTTTTCTTTGCAAACAGCAACTGCGTAGTGTCAACGATTATTTCACACTTAATTAAAACAAAAATATCGCCAGCCAGCGTGAAATAAACAAGGCCGAATGAGTAGACCGTCTCGTCTGTGTTTTTTTTTCACTCTGTGGACACGTTACTTGTTTGACGTGTATTTATTCGACTCTGAAAAGTGCATGTGCTATTTTTAATGTTTGTTATGTTCTTATAATTTTATTGATGTGAAATTTAATTTTCTTCTAATCAATACTGAAACAAATGTACACTTACATGCTATATTTAGCAAATACGTTATGTAATAGTGTCTATCCAATAGCTACCTCTCCGGTTATTGCTCCTTAAATGTTATTACCAATACGTGTATCCTTTTAGGTTTGGCAATATTACTTTCTCTAGTGTCTATAGTTTTTAAACTTCATAAAAAAAAACTTTTAGTGTACTCTTTTTATATTTAAATACTTACTAGTACTTTACTCACATAAATCCTCACATTACTTTAATAGTTACGCAACCAAAGACCAAAAAGTTTAAAAGGAAAAATATTTAACAACCCTAAGCCCGTCTTCCATACAAGAAACATTGTCGTAACGCCGCGGACATAACCGTTACGGGACTAGGGTTGTTATCGATGTAACAGATTGCGCGACAACTTTGTGTGGTCCACCTCGGCCCAGCTTACCTGCTTTTATGGTCTTTTAAAATCATACTCACGTAATGTATAAACCCATATAGTACGAATGAGATTTTCTATACATGTAATAGCTTCTTATTTACTTTAATTTAGAGCAATCTTTAACGATAACGAAAAAGTTAAAGATA
The DNA here is from genome assembly GCA_018231605.1 of Papilio ambrax. Lineage (NCBI taxonomy): Eukaryota > Metazoa > Arthropoda > Insecta > Lepidoptera > Papilionidae > Papilio > Papilio ambrax. Next base: position 9,328 of record DVQG01001186.1, read on the forward strand.
GAAAATGATACCAGCGCCGATAAAATAGAAATATTTTAAGAATTTAAAAAGAGAAAATCGAAAGAGTGCAATTTTTCTATAGTTTTTCAGTTTCGGCTGTGGATTAACCACGATATAACAGTAACATTTTAAGAGGTACAGTAAACATTGAACATACGACGTAGGGTTGTAAAATAAACGTGCAGTACACAATCTAGCCGCATTCCCGGTAACCCGACTCCCTAACGACTTAAGCTTCCGTTTATGTCCGTAACAACAATGTTACACGATATTTTACACAATGTAAGCAGAAAACGAGTAAATTTTGATAACAAACAAACAAACTGATAGATAAGATTCAACTATTATTAAACCTCTGGCACCTACATAGAATTAATTACTATTTACTATATTGTCTCCTTCTAACAACTAGATGGCGTTTATATTTATTTTGTGTGCATGTAATAAAAGTACCAACGCACCAGCAGTAGCAGTAAGAGCGGGCGAACGCATTTGACTAAACTATCGCACAACATTTTTCCGATCGTCGATTGTTTCACAGCCAATCCATATGTTTGGTTGCACAAACTAAAAATCAAAGCGAGACTAAACAGTTGTGCGATAGTTGTTGAGTATTTAATTTGTTATACCCGTTAAAATTATTTGATTTTAAGAAATATGTACTCAAAGTAACTATATAAAGGTATTCACCAGTAATATGTTGCAGATGAGGCTTGTGTACGGCTTCCGTGTCGGCTTACGAGGCCTGACAAGTGCAGACGTCTGGCGACATAGCTTCCGATCACGGTTGCCAACCTCTGTCTCGTTTCATATTATAATCACCCTCTTTGAACACGTTTTGAGACCCGTGATACTCTAATTTAAGTCTGTTAAAAAACATTTTTAAGAATTAAGCAATAAAACTGAATTAATGTAAGAAAGATTTAAATATTTTGTCAAATAAGCTAATTATGAATAAATTATGGTAAAAACGTAAGTCATGTTATTACAAGATAATAATATCGGTCTCCAGAAAAAAACACTTTTTGTCTTACTACTATTTCCGTAGGAGCTGCATCCGACACTTACCCATTTCGTTTTTATAAAAACGAAAGTTTGCACTTTATAAATTTGACATTTCCTTTGTTGCAGAGAATGGTCTACTCTCCTACGAGAATCCTAACTACCACTTGGACCCCTCGCGCCTCGACAGCGCCATCTATAGTGACCTCTACGACATGCATGACGACAAAAGCATGGCTGACGTCTACGACAACTACCTTGATAACAGAAGGTAAGTCATTAGTATACGGGGTTCAACAACAGATGGCGCATATAGCACGCTATTGCTAGACCGTGTTTTGACTAGTGCAGCGCCACACTAGCCGTACAGAACTTCTACGTCATTGAGCAAAGTAAAGTCTGAAATAAAAATCTGGAAAAAAGATAAGACAATTGTATTTCGATCTAATAACACTTGTGTGACACTAAAACGAGGACGTTATCACAACTAGCTGAAATCTAATTCTATGTCTTTGTCGCAATATAAAAAGTTTGTCGTGCTAGAGTCGCACGGTAACTTGTGTAGTGGAAAAGCGGTTTAAGTCAATACACAACGGATGTTATCCCACATCCAGTCGTACTCAATCACAGCACGGATACAGTTCAATTCGAAATGGATTTCCGATTCGCTTCCACTCCGATTGCTTGTTTGATGAACTTGCTATGTCCTACTAAACATGAATTACTAAAACTACTAGGTTATGTTATTTTTTACATCAATTTCATATGTGGCTTTAGTGTGGGCATACATCTTTTACTAAGCTATCTGTTATACGATTGTCGATTGTTTCGCAGCCAAGTCAACTGTTTATTTGCACAACTAGAATCGAGTAGTGTGTGCACCTCCACATAAATTCATCACAATCAAAGCGAGACTAAACAGTTATGCGATAGTTTAGTCAACGGTGTAAACGCGCTTTTACATTATTAACTTGCATTACAAAGAAGCTGAAAAAATGCATTAATTAATAACACAGTACAAAATATAAAAATAAAACATCCCACAATTACAAAAAGACCTAACAAAAAAGAGTAAAATTTTGCATCATCCACTTGCCCTTATCCCTTATAGAGGGTCGGCACAGTATGTGCTGCTCTTCCATACA